>VXBI01003755.1:2356267-2379272 GCA_013397375.1 Toxostoma redivivum
CGCGCTCCGGCTTTTCCCGGGAATCGCAGCTTCCCCGCGTGCTCGGCGTCCCCCGCTCTCACCCCGCTGTTGCTTCATCACGGGCCAACCAGTGAACTTTTCCCCTTTCCAGTAAAAGTAGCCATGTGGCCGTTCCAGCTGGGGACTCTTGACTAACATCCCTATTTTTTAGGTTTTTCCACCACGTCTTCCTTTTTCCGCAGAAGTCGCTGGCTGAGATGCCTCCCCGAGTTCCAGAGATAAGATAAATAATTTACTGGATGGAGATCTCTGATTACTCACTCTATTAGCATTTGGAGCAAAGAGCTCCAGCCACTGGGAGCTGAATTATTCCAGACAAAGCCCATCTGGGCTCCTGCTCCTAAGCAAGACCGAGGAGTTCCTGGCATCCCACACATACTTGTGGAATGAATTGCTTGAAATCGAATGGGGTTTACTGGAAATGCTGGTGAGATTCTATCCCCTTTAGTGTTAAGAAAAAGGATTAAATGCAACCAAGATGCACCCCCCCAAACTGGGGTTTGGAGCTGCAGCCCAGCCTTTGCACCGGCCGGGAAGGACACGCCACGATCGCTGCCGCTTTTAGATTTACCCAGAAGGTGACACATCCTCTTTCAGGGGCTAAGACGACCAAAAACTGGAAAATCTATCTTCCGTTTTACCCAGAAAGTGACATTTTTATTTAGGGAAAGTGTGGAAAATCTGACACAGCGCCTCTATTCTTTTTTAAAATATATTATTTTTCAAAAATTGTTTTTAATATATTGCTGTCGCAATTGGAGGTGATGCAAGCTGAGAGTGGGGCAGAGGGGCAGGCAGCGCCTTTCTCCTGCCGTATTCCCACCCGACGCCTGGGCACATTTGGGACAACTGGTTCTGCCAGTCGGTGCTCAGCCGTGGGATGAGGTGACTTAGCATTTGGCCCCGAACTCATTATCAAATTCTTTGCCAGGATGATGAAAGGCACCGAAGGGGCTGCCCTGGAAACCTGTTGACAAACAGAGCTCGCCCGGAGCGGCCGGGCTTTCCCGGGGGCTGCCTGTCCCTGACTCCTCGGGAGAAGCAGCTCTGCCCAAACCTGCTCATTAGCGTCGGAGGGAGCAGCGTGTCTTGCAAGCGGGATGATCTGGGGCCAAATCATCCTCGTGCGTAAACCTGCCCAGCTGCTCGTTCACCCCTGGCTGAGTCAGCCGCCGTCTCTTCCTGCTGGCGCAGGGCTTGGGTCCCCTCTGGACTGGGGGAACCCCTCCTTGGAGGCGAGGGGAGCTCACTGAACAGTGAGCTGGGAGGCAGCCACACTTCCCGGCCGTATCCATCTCTTTCCAGATTAACCCACCCAGATGCATTCCTGTTCCCAAAATGACCCCAACCGGGGCTAGGAGTCACCTTTTCCCCTCAGCCCAGTTCCAAATTCTCACCTTTCCCCTGCCAGCCCGGGCGAGGCCATCGGGATGTGTCAGGCATTCAAACTAAAATGAAACAAACCTCATCCTGTTGCTCTCACCCACTTTGCCCTCATCCCTAGGGATCACTTTTTTCCCCAACCCTCTTCCCCTGGCATGAAAGCCGCCGAGGATGGTGCAGAAGAGCAGCCCACATCCACAAGTACCCCTTGCCCTTGCATGGACACAGGGATGTCCTGCGGGTCCTGCCCTGGCCAGGGCTGCCCCGTCCATCCCTAGAGCAGCCCCAGTTCTCGCTCTGAGCCCTCGGGGAGCAGTTTGCAGCCCAGAGGAGACTCCGCAGGGCTTGCAAGGAGGGAAAACCCAACCAGGACCATGCCCGAGGAGAAACAGGACCCTGGGCTGGGATATGGAGCTGATGGCAGGTCTGGGGGAGAGGAGCTCCCAGCAGACATCAAAAGATCTGTTCTGAGCCCTGCAAACAATCCGGCAGCTTTCAGGCTCTTCAGTGGCATTCCAGTCTAACCGGGGCTGCCTTGCATGATAATCAGGCTTAATTACTGCTTTATCGCTTGATTGCTGTGCTGGGCCCTTGGAGCTGCAGTGTTGCTTTCGCAGTTTACTTTTTGTATTTCCTCCCCCTCGCCTTCCCCGCCAGCACAATTAGCAAATAGGTGAAAACGGGGAGGGCCAGGGCGATACCCAGCGGGGAGAGAGAGGCGATTTGCTGCCCAGGAACTCCTGGGGTGAGGGGTTATAATTCAGGTTTTCCACGGATGTCCTGGAAGAAAACAGCAAGGTCAATGGCACGCCAGGAGCGCGGCCCCGTGTGAGCCCCACGAGCATCCCCCGGCGGAGGGGACGTGGCTGGGGCAGGGAGGGGAGGATGCGGGGCCATTAACGCCGTGACACACAAGGGCTGTGGTTTTCCACCAGCAGCTTTGAGTCATTGCGTGACCTTGGCTGAGTCTGCCCGTGGCTCCCTCGGCTCGGGCTCGGTCGCCCGCGGAACCGGCTGGCCCAGGGCGTGGGGCAAAGCACGGCACCAACCCGCGGGTCCCCGGGGAAAGCCCGAAACCTTCCTCATCTCTTTCTCATGCTCTGACGGGCAGGCAGCTCTCTCCACCTCCCCTGATAGAACTTGGAAAAAGGGATTTGAGGCATCTCAGCAATGCCCACTCTCCCATGAGGAGAGCACGAAGCCCTTTGCCCACCCAGGGCTTGTCCCAGCCTGGCAGTGGGAGCCCAGCGAGGGGAGAGGTGAGGAAAGCCGGGAAGCGAGGATGCTCGCACCTACAGGCAGTGAGCAATCCCTGGTGGCACCGGCGCTGCCCTCGCCCAGGCAGTGCTGAGACCCCAGAGTGTCATCTCCTGCTCAAAGTCACCCCCACAGCCACAATAAGGCGCTCTGGGGTCTCACATCACGTTTGTAAATGTAAAAAGTGTGCGTGCATTCCTCAGAGTTTTGGCAGTGCAGGTGAGGGACATCCCGGCAGGATGAGGCCGATCCCGGGGTACACGGTGTCCCCCCAAGAGAGGAAGGCTGGGATCCCTCGGGGTTGGATCATGAATTCTGGGAGCCTGTGCAGCCACAGGGTGCACTGGGCACTGCTTTCCCCCCTCTCCTCATCCTCAGGGATGAGGACCCAGCGGGGACAGCTTGGGAGCCACACGGCACATCCTGGGGCTGGAATCACCCCAGCGCAGGGAGGAGAAAGGTCCTGGCTGGAGTGCTGCAGCTCCCCAAAACCCCTCTCAGCCAGCACCCAGTCCCGGGACTTTGGGTGCCAATTCCCACCGGCTTAGGAGAGTGATGGGACCTGAGAGCGGGGAGATGCTGAGACCTATCCTGCTCCCCGGCAGGAGCAGCATGTGGAGATTTCTTCTTAATAATCGTAATTTTTTTTTTTATGTTGGCTTTTTCGCGGGCTTTTTGGGGCGAGGTGTGCGGGGAGGCGGCAGCATGGCTAATCTGCTTTGTGAATAGAGCCTCACGGGGGGCGGCGGAGGGGATGGGGAGGTGGAAGGAGCCGCATATTTGGGATTCCATCATCTGGGTGGGCTCCTTCTCCCCAGACTCTCAGGATGTGGGAAATGGAAGATGAAAGGAGCTGCATTTCCAGCCTCTCGGGTTACAATGTCTAAAGCAGAAAAGGGTGGTTGGGGGAAGAAAGAGAAAAAAAAAGAAAAAAAGAGCGGGGGGAGTGGGATGCTACAGGGAAACCTGGGTTGGGAAATGGCCCGGGTAGGTTGGGGCAGGGAAGGGGGCGGCTGGGGCCGAGCCGCTCGTGTTTCACATCACGTCAGGGCTGAGGAATTTCCTCTGCTCTGGGGGTGCCTCGCAGAGAAAAAGGGGGAGGCTTTAAGGTTAGCTGGGGATGAATAATAGCCAAGAGAGGGATTAGAAGTGTTACCCAGGGGCTGCTGTTTACAAGCAAACCCTCCTACCGAGAGCACCAGGGGAAAGTTGGGATGCATGGGGGTGATGGTGGGGATGCCATGTGCCACCCACATCCCTTCCCCGAGAGCACAGGGGGTGAGGGGTCCCAGCAGCCGGTCCCTGCACACGTGGCCCTGCACACGTGGCGTGTCCTGGGTGCCCAGCCTGGCTTCCCCACGTGTCCTCCTGTGGCCCCAGGAGGTTTCCCACCCTTCTGTCGCCTGGAGGTGCAGATACCCGGATCATCCCTGTGCACAGGCAGGAGAATCCACGAGAGGGTTTGTGTCACCTCCTGGAGAAAGAGCAGGGAGGGGGGACATAAGGAGTGGGCCTGGTGTGGCGCTTGTACCCTGCAGCCCCCAGACCTGGGCATCTCCTGGCATCATCCCACCACCCCCTGAGCTGGGGCCCAGTTTTTGTCCCAAAACACCTCATTTTCATTTCTCCTTTATTGTTATCCTGAGTGATGCAAGGTCAAGGTGTGGAGGAGTAAAGGGAACCACGTTTCTCCTGTGTTATTCCATATCATCCTCCAGCTCTCTTAGGACAGCTGGGAAGGGATTGTTGCAGGGTGGAAGTGCAGGCTCCAAGCTGGGCCCAGGGAAACTGTAGGATCCAACCCAGCTGCCCACCTTGGGATAATGGCAGAGGCACTGGAATGTGCTGTGAGCAACTGGGCTCCACTTCCAGGGGTGTGTGCTAAGGACAGGCCGTTCTCCCTGACTTAGCCCAGAGAAACTGAGGCACATGGAAGCTATGAGGCTGGAGTGGGGAAATGGGCTTATTCCACCCCAAAAAGGGGATGAAAGGACATGGCTGGAATCAGCTGAGTGCTGTTTGGAGGAGGCTGAGCTGGTGCACCTGCTCTGTTGGTCTCTCTGGTGAGACCTCGTGCCCAGGTGAGACCCCTGACCGTGCCTGGGGACTTGGACCTGGCCCAGTGACAGCACCAGGGACTGGCAGCACCTGGGAGACACAAAATACATCTGCACCCGAGGTGGAGTGCAGCCCCACCTGCCGCGCTTAACAGGTTTCTTCCTGCAGAGCATTTGCACAAGAAAAGCACCTTTTAAAGGTTATAGAGCAACTGTTGATGGCTAACTGTGGACAGGAGGATGCTCAGCTCTCCTCTTCCCCCTCCACCCTGCAAAACCCTGCCTATTCCCAGGTACATTCCTGGCATTACTCCATCCTGGAGTGCAGGGAGGGCCATGACCCCCTGAGCATGGGAAAAATGCCTGTCTGTGTGCGGGAAAGGAGGTGCAAATAGTGCGGGGTGAGGAGGTCAGCCGGGAAATCCCTTTCATCTTCTCCCGGGCCTTTGCCGACACGCGGCCGCGGAGCGCGTGGGGCGAGCGGAGCGGGTTTTGTCTGCAGCTGGAAAAGAGGAGCTCCCGGGAGGCTCCTGCAGAGACGGATGCTGGTTCCAAGCGGGAGGAGGCTGGATCGCCACGTGGGGTGGGTGGTGTGGGGATGGGCTGGCCAGGTCACAGCGGCGAGCCTGGGATGGGCGATGGGTTTGGGGCTCGTCCCCTTGTGCAGCTCTGCGGTCACTGGGACCTGCCACGCGCGGGGGCGAGGGGGCAAAGGGGCACCCCCACACCCCACAGTGCCCCTGGCACACAGGTACCAGCTCTCGGTGCTGGTGGGTCAGCCCGGTTGGTAGCACGGAGGTTCCTGGGTACAGATCACTGTCCCAGTGTCACTACAGAGAGCTCTGAGTGCCACAGGGACTGGACTGGTGCTGTCCCATCCTGCAGAGATCCCAAAGGAAACCCATCCCCATCTCCACGAGACCTGACACTGCTGCAAAGGCTGGGCCTGATTCTGCACCTGGGCTGCTGCGGCAGGAAAAAATCTCCTGGCATGAGCACAATAAAAGACAGGTCTTGCCCTCCCTGTTTGGCAGAAAGCTCCTGAGTGGAGGAGAAGGGGGGAGCCCCTGAGGAGCCCGGGAGATGTGGGGCCATCCTTCCCTCTGCCACAGACCCACTTCATTCTGTCCCTGCTCTCTATCTCTGTATCCCACCTGGACAATTATCAACCTCTCCCTGCGGTTTGAACTCTGCCATCTCCCTCCCAGCAGCCCCCCTCCATCATCGTCATCGCTGTCACCTGCCCTTGTTGGCCAAAGGAGGAGTCCCAGCGCAGCCCAGCCCCGTGCGTGCCGAGCCGGATCCAGTCTGGCTTCCAGGAATCGGGGCTGTGGCGGGCGGCTGTGCATGACAGCTGGTGCCTGGGGTGGCATCCGCTTGTCCTGATGTGCTCAGGTCCCGAGCCACCCGTTTCCTAAAGCACCCACTGCTCTGTGGGACTCGTCTCTCCTCAGGGGTTCCCACTGCCTTTCCCCAGCGTGGGACGAGGGCTTCTCCTGCCTGCACAAAGCAGATGGTAAAACACGGACTAACAAGATCAGAGATTAATCTGCACTTTGCTTCCAAATCGCATAATCATGTAATTATTCCCAGTATCGGGGAGGAGCAGGCTCCAGGCTCCTGCTTCCTCCTGGGCCACTTTGCATGGCAGGATGGTGTCAGGGGGTCTGATCCTGCCTTGCTGCTGCTGCAGGACACCATTACTTTGGTGGGACTGCCCAGTGTCCTATGGGTGATGGCCTCCAGCTCAGTGTCCAGTGGGAGGTGTTGGGAGAGGTCCAGGCATGTGGGAGCAGCAGCTCCCCATCACACCCCACATCCTCATCCAGCCTTGCACTGGGGTTCTCCACCCTGTGCTGGGGCAGCCCAGCAGGAAACACATCCCAGAGCACCTTTCCACACCCCCTGGCACGGCACAGGAGCAAACCCAGCCCAGTGACTCCCAAGTAAGAGTCCCTGGGGTGGAACTGGGCTGCTGCTGATGTGATGCTGCTCCATACCCTGCACAAGAATCAGGCAGCATCAGCACAATCCGCTGCTGCCCCAGCACCACTCTTGTTTTTGTGGGAGAGGAAATGGGGGAAAATCCCACATTGAGGGCAGCATGTGTGGCCATTGGCTCCAAATGCCTGGGTGGCCAGTGGCACAGCCCCATTATCAGCAGGCTCTGGCTGTTTGCTGGAAAAGGGCGGCAGCGGGGCTGGGTGACCCCACACTTCCTTCCTTTCCTGGAAGCCGCTCGCTCCGAGCGTGACGCCCGCGCTCTGATAACCAGCTGCTTTCACAACACCAGCACAGGGCTGGGGCTCCCTCCCTGCTCTGGCACCATCCTTCCCACCCAGCTTCCATCACCTGCCTTCCCTGCCTCAGTTTCCCCCCTTTCCAGAGATGGGAACACAGCCCTGAGCACTGCAAGAGTGAGAGTGTGGCTATGTTTCACTGCAGGGTGTAATGGAATGTGTTGGGCCTCAGCCTCACTGTCCATCCATCCATATCCATCCATCCATCAGAGTAGTGAGGGCTGTGCTGGAAACCCCCTTTGCAGCACTTGGACTCTCAAAGAGTGAGGAGAACTAGGGGGGTCTTTAACCACCTTGGGAGCACCAGGAAAGGGCTCATGAGCTGTGCTGAGCCACGGAGCTGCACTTGTGGCCGTGCACTCTCAGGTCCCCCTGTTCCCTGGGGTGGAGGGAGGACCTCAGTGCAAGGGGCAGGATGGGATGGGAGTGGGTTGGGGGGTTCTTGGTCCCCCTGTGCCCAGGGCAGAGCAGCCAGTGGCTCCCGTGTGCACCGAGGGGCTGAGAAATGACAGCTGCCTTTGCAGGGGAGTGGCAGGCAGGGTCCTGCCTCAGTCAGGTGTACCCAGCACGGTCCCCTCCCTGCATGGTGGCAGGTCCCTGCACGCTGCAGGAGCCACTGCCGCGGGTCAGGGAGGGACAGCCTGACAGGGAAACTGAGGCAGTGGTGGGAATGCCATGACTTGCCTGAACCCTTCTGGAAAGGGATCCAGCATCTCCCTGGACACTGCTGGTTTGCAGCTCTGGGGGCTGTGTGAAGCCAGGCTGGTGCTAACAGGGTTTAGCTGTGAGCTTGGAAACCTGGCAGGGGCTGGTGCTCAAATCCTCCCAAACCCCACTGGGATCCACTCTGCACTGCCCTGTGCAGGGGCAAAGGGTCACCAGCAGGGTCTGGGGTTCCAGGGTCCTCCCTGTGGGGCCAAGATTGGCTCCTCGGGCCGTCCAAGGAGGAAGTTTGCAGGGTGGATTCCAGCGGGCAGGTAAACAGCGGCCAGATGGGACCCAGATACCTGCCCAGAGGCACCCGCCAAGCCGGGTTTGCACAGCCCTGGTGCTTATTTGCTCTAGGGAGGGCTTTTCCCTCTGTTGGACGTCAGCAGCCGTGCCAGGACGTCACCCCAGCAGCCCTGCTGGGCTCCTCCATCACGCTCCTGGCCAGGTGCCTGCATCCAGGGTGCTGCTGCAGTGAGACTGAAGGCTGCTCCAAGTGTCACTGACCCACAGCCAGGCACCTGCAGATGCCCAGGGCTCCTCCAACAGAGTCAGAAGGGCTGTGGCTCTTCAGGTGCCCAGCAGTGCTGGGCTGAGGGGCTCTGGCCTCACTGGACCCCTTTGCAGCAGAGCAGGGGTGTGGGGTTGCTGACTCCCCTGGCCCAGGCAGCAGAGGTGGCTGGCAGAGGATGCCAGGCATTCCCTGGCACACGTGCTGGAGCACCTCACACCCAGCCCTGGTCTGCAGTGCCACCAGGATGCTCCCGGCCCCGGATGTGAGATCCTGTCTTGGCTCATCCAGCTTACCCAGCTCACCCCTCTGCCGCCACACCCAGCAGCCTTCCCTGCTCCCGGGGGAAACTGAGGCATGGGAGGGCAGGATTGATGCAGGGACATGGAGTGAAGATGCTGAGGGAAGGTCACCGAGCATCCCCCCCACCATGGGACCACAACACCCTCCATCCCGGGGTGCTGCCCCGGGGCTGCATCACTCCCAGCCAGTGGACACTGCTGGGTTGTTTCTTCTCCCAGGTCTCCATCACTCCCCCATCACTTCCCCATCCCCGCAGGCCCGAGGTGGGACAGCTCTTGGGCTCAGTGCCCACCGCAGCATCACCTGCATTTCCCTGCCCTTTGCGAGTGATGAATAATGCAGAGCCCAGCCCGGAGGGTTCCTCGCTGCCACAGGACGAGCAGAGCGAGGCTGCTCCCCCTGCCTGCCGGGGCACGGAGGGGAAATGCCGGGTCAGGACCCCGGCAGCGTGTGTTTACTGTGTCAGGAGAAGCCGTAAATTCACTTGGTTTAATTGAAAGCCGGTGCTGTGGGTTTGGCTTAATCCACCCTCCTCCTCCTCCTCCATTAGATAACGTCTCGCTGAAACCACTTTGCAAACTCAGGCATTCCTGTGTGCTGAGCACCGGGCAGCGGCCACGGCCACGCCGGGGGCTCCCGCGCCTCGGGGCCACTTCACTGCCACCAGCTCCGCTCCTCCGCACTCATCCTGTCCCGGTGCCAGCTGCGGAGAACGGAGCCACTCGTGACATGAAACACGGGTGGCAACAGAACAGCACGGCTGAGAGTGGTGGGATGCAGAAAGATGTGCTGGGGAAGCACCATGAGGGAAGCCAGGAGCGGATTCAAAGGGCTAGAGTTGAAAAGATAAAGGGAAATTATTTGGGTGGGGGGAAATCCAAGCAGTAAATGGGCTGGGATGTTCCCAAAAAGAGCTGGTGGGGAGAAGCAGTGGGAGCCCTCTCATCTCTGTGCATCAGAGGGGTCAGCACCGCTTCTCCTCACCCCAACAAAGGGAAACTGAGTCACAGAGCTGGGCAGTGCTCGGAGTCAGGGCTGCACAAGGGCTGCTTGTGGGAAGCCCGTTCCTCTTCGCGGTTCTGCAGAACTGGCAGAGGAGGAAGAGCCCAGGCCACAGAGAGGTCACTTTATCAGTGCAGAGACTCCCATGAGCTCTGTCCCCATCCTCCTGGGGGCCACCCGGGGGGACCCCTCTGTGTCCCCCTGCCCCCGCAGCTGGAGGAACCCCGGCATCTGGCACGGGGGGAAACTGGCTTTGCCAGCGGAGTTCAGGCAGAGGCCGGGGCAGCGAGAGCTGTCGGGGTGTCCTGCGGCCGCCGCTGACCTGCGAGGAATGCTGTGAGTCACCGGGAAAGCATCCCCGCGCCGCCGGCCCCTCGCCGTGCCTCTGCCGCTGCCCACGAGCCCGGCACCTCGGCCTTTGGGGTGCGCAGTGCCCGGGACACCCCGTCACACCCCGCAGAGAGCCCTGGCACGGGCAGTGCCCACCCAGGGGCGAACCGATCCCGGCGCTGCGGTCACCCCGGCACACGGGCAGGGGCAGGGCAGGAGCGATCCCCAGCTCCGGGGAGGCCAGACATGAACTCAGCTTCTCCGAGAGGGAAGAGGTGACGTGATGCTGGGAGGTCACCCGGGGCCGGGCCGCCGTCCCAGCCCAGCGCTCGGGGCTCTCCCGCTCCGCCACCTCCGTCCCCTCCGGCCAGCGGGAGGGGAGGGGGAGATTCTCCTGGAGGCGGCTCCTGCTACGGTCCTTCCCCCAAGGAAGAGAGTGTTTTACACTTTATCAGCTCACCGCAGATTCATGCCCGGCATTGCAGAGGAGAAAAAGGCTTTTCCCAATGGCGCCTTATCAAGAGTCTCGGACGCTGCATTGTTTCTGGTCACGTTGCAAAATGAAAGAGGCAAACGGCATTTCGGGGAAGAATTGCAGATTCCTGGAAGATTATCTGAGCATGGCAGCTGCCCCTGGTGTGGGGCAGTGGGAGGTGGCGTGGGGCCAGGAGTTGGAATCCCATCAGGGGACAAATCCCAGAGCATCCATCCCTCTGTAGGTGAACACCCAGAGCCTGCCCAGCTGTGCTCTCACAGCCTCCGCAGCTGGATACATCCTGACGGGGAGGAATGTCCTGGGTTTTCAAAGAAGTGTCAGCCCCGGGCTTCTCCCCAGCACTGGGAGGATTGTGGAGGCCGCTGGCTGCAGTGGGAGCTGCCATGCTGAGCGAGGCACCGGCACCAGCCCTTCCTCGAGAGCAGCCTTTGCTTCCATGCAATAAAACACAGCGGGTTATTGAAGGGACTCGTGTGAGACAGAAGGAACCTGGTGCCACCTCCTGCCTGTCCCCAGCACTAGGGCAGGACACCCAGGAGGTGACAGAAGGGATCATCGGGAGGCAGAAGCACGGTGACCTCTGGGGAAGCCTGTGGTATGACAAAGGACATGTGGTGCCCTCCCAGAGCACTACAGAACTCATCTCCCCTGCCTGGGGCATGTCTGTCCCCAAGGTGCCACCCCAAGGGCCACTTCAGCACCCCATCGCTCCTGTCCCACACCCCTGCTTATCGCCCAGGAAGAGCAAAGACCTGATGCTCTTGTGACACCTAATGGCAGCTGCTGTTATCAGAGCCAGCGCTCTCCCAGGAAGGCTCATCTCGCCGTGGAGCTGCAGATCAAGGCATGCTCTGTTCCCAGTCCAGCCTGGTACTCCTGGGCCTGGACAGGGCTGCCAGAGGGGTTTGGGAGATGGAAATATCAGCCCTGGGAAAGACAAGCCCAGGAGTTGTTTTTCACCTCATTCCTTACAGAAACGCTGGCTGTGATGTGCTGGGTGTCCTTTTGTCTCCTCCCAGGGACTTCTGAACCTGCTGACCACTTCCAGCTCCCAATGGTGCATGCAGAGCCTGGAAGAACCATGCAGGTGTGTTGACAGGAGAAGCTCCCACTGCTGCTCCTCAGTCCTCTCCAACACGATGGGAGAGGCAGGACCTGCCCACAAGCACAGCACCAGACGTTGGAGAATCCACACCTAAACACGACACAGCAGTCCTGGCTCCCCAAATCCTGCCCTGATAAATCCATCCCTGTCCCTGGGGAGGAGGATGTGTGTCCTTGGATCACAGCACCAAAACCTCAGATCAGGGGTTGCCACAAGGTTGCATCACCAAGGTTGGAAAACCGGATCAGTCCTGAATCCACCACCAAAGGGATCAAATCCTTTGAGTTACCCAGGACCACCAACCCCACACCCTCCTGTGTTGGGTCACATCCCTCCCGTTCTTGTTTGCTCTGATCCTGCATCCTCCAGCCGCTTTCCAAACCCTCGTCCCAGCACACAGGGATGTGTGGGGCCATGGGGGCTACAAGAGTCCCTTCCCCTGATGGCAGAGCAGGATCCTGCCTCCAGACCCTCTTATTTTCTGCTTGGTGCATCCAGCTCAGCCCTGGGATTGGCAACTCAAAGGGCTGCAAGGTCTCCTCTGCCTCCACACACCCTCCTCCTGCTGAGCCAGGACCAGGCACAGGGGGTGTGGGTGATGGACCCACGAGTTCCTGGGAATTTGGCTACCACACCACACACCACGCTCACCACTATTTCTGCTTCTGGGAAGAGAGGTGACAGGGACACGAGCAGCACCCATGGGTGGCCGCAGACAGCACCACAGGCAGGATGGGGAAACTGAGGCACAGAGCAGGTACCTGGGCTGCTGTGGTGTCATCACAACTCTGAAGAAAACACGGGTACTGAAGGAGCCAGCAAGCCCAGGAGTTGCCCCTGGAGCTGGGAAAGCATCTTCTGGACTGGATCAGACTCCAGAGGATGCAACCCTGGAGCCTCCTCACTGCCCCCCCTGAATTTCCACCCACCTTCAGGCTATTTTTCCTTACTGAAGTGGCTCTTTGCAGGGCGGTTGGCAGAGGGGGGCACTGGCTTTAAGTGTATTTGATGGATAATTCCTCATTACTCTAATGCATTTGCAAGCTGGGATAATTGATGGATGTTTAACAGGATGCGTTTCCGACAGTCGCTGGAGAAATGGACTCCCATTACTCCGCAAACGTTTCTTTTTACCATTGAACTCCTTTGTTTCAATTGATCCTCGCCTTTCCCATCACTTGCTGCTCATTAATAATCCCCAAAGCAGCTGCTCCCCCACTCCAGCTCCTCCCAACCTGCGATGCCGGAGGCTTTAAGCAGGGGTTTGCAAGCAGATCTGGGCATTGCTGCAGTTTTATAATAAACAAGATTTTTTCCTCCCCAAAGTGAAGCAAAACCTGAACAGGAGCAGGGCAGGGCACGCCTGGGGTATCACCCGGGTCCATCAGAGTGATACCAGCTGCTAATCAGGGGGAATTTGGGGTGAAGAGGGGGAGGTGGCCGGTCCATGGGGCTGAGCCAAGCCCAAGGGAGAGGTTGCCCTTTGGGGCTGGTATCAGCCCAAGCCAGGCTTGGAGCTGAGCCCTGCTCTGCCTGCAGAGCTTTTATCTGCAGCTCCCTCTGCTCGGGAAGGGCAGCCAGGGGTTATCAGCTCTGCCTGTCCCTGACCAGGCTCCATTCCCACCCAGAGAGGGTCCCTGTGTCTCCACCCTGCAGAGACACTCAGGGGGCTCAGGTGGTCAGGAGCAGCTTGGCATTTAATTCCCCTGGGATTTCTTCAACAGAGCCCTTGGCATGGCTGTGGCAAACAGGGCTCCTTCCACTGCAGGGTCATGCCAGGCATGGCTGTGTCCTGCCCCAAAGCTGGGGGCACTGACACCCCCCTGTTCCAGGAGCCAGCAGTGCCAGGGGGATATCAAGGAGCTTTTCCCCACTGTGCTGACCTGTTCCAAATCCTCATGCATCCCAAACCAAGGTGCTCCCCTGCACTCTCAGGCTGAGGCTCCCACCTGTATCCCTGCTGCAGCCCCATCCTTGGCCACTCATCCTCAAATCTGGGTTTGGAGCTCACTGTTCCCCTCCATTCCCCAGGAGACCTCCAGCCTTGCATGACCATCCCTCACACCTTCACTTCTCCTTCCCAGTTCACCCAGAGCTGCAGACAGACCTGCAGCCTTTTGCCTCTCTCACCCCCTGACACCATCCAGCCACGCACATCACTGGGGCAGGAGCTTGCCCTGCTGCTCACACCATGTACTTGCCATGATCTGAGCTGGCCCTGCAGCATTCTTCATCCTTTTCCCATCCACATCTTTCCCAGGATGAGGCACAAGAGCCTTGGCACAGGAGAAGAGCATCCACAGGCCTGGCTTAAGGCAGAATTTAAGAGGGAAAAAAAAAAAAAAAAAGGAAAGAGAAAAAAGAGGAAAAATCAAAAGTCTATAGAGGAGAAAATCAGCTGGGGCTGCTCAGGGTTATACAGACCTGAGTGGGTGGGAAGAGGGGGTTCAGGCTGGATTCAGGTCAGCTGGGGAGATGGGATGGGACAAGACTGTGGGACCTGCAGGAGGGAGTGGCTGAGATGGAGTGTGGGGAATAGGGGGTCCACAGGAGATGCTCCTGCCCTGGGCTGCACTTGAGGGTCCCAAGGACCCTGTCCCAGGGCATGGACCCACCTGATGGAGCCCACACTGCTGGGGCCAGTGAGAACAGCAAAACCCTCAGTCCCAAATGGCTGAACCATGAGACTGAGCCCCTGCACTCCCCAAAACAGGGGCTGCACCCCATGCTGCAGAGCAAACGGGCCTGGGGCCATGGCTGAGTGTCCCCAGATCCCCGTGCCAGGGAGCAGCTGGCTGCAAACACTCCCTGCTCCTCTGCACAGCCTGGGGAGGAAGTAACCTGCTTTTGGGGGGCTCCCTGTGAGGTCTCAGCTCAGGAGGATCTGAGGGTGACAAAAGAACACATAGCCCATGTCCACCATCCTCTATGGGATTAACACCCTGGGAAGGGATGAGCTCCATGGGCAGAGATGGATGAGACTCCTCTTGCTGCAGACAAGATGCTGAGAAGGTGGGGGACAGAGAGACAGCAGGGACAGGGATTTGTCATTGTTCCCATAGAGCACATCCCAGGCAGGTGCCTAAACCAGGCTCAGGTCCTGGAGATGCCCCATGAGCACTCCTGGTCTGTCCCAGCCCGTAATGGAGCATTTCTGAGTCAGGACAAGCAAACCCCGGGCACACCTGGGGGGTCCCACGGAGCTGCCAAACATAGCTCTGATCCCCTCCTGAACTGCAGAGCTCCTCTTAAATCATCGCGGGAAGGCTGGTAAAAGCCTCAGTGCCTTCAAGCATGAAATACAAAGCACTCACCACTCCCTTTCAGCCTCTTCCCTGAGTGCCCGGCTCACCGCATGAAACCTTTTATATCCCCCCTCCCCGTTTCCCCCATCAGCCCGGAGAGCGCCGGCGCGCCGCCAGCAGCACAATCCCAAATTGCTCCCTTTATTAGGGGAAAAAATAAAAGGAAGAAAACCGAGGCTTCGATTTCCTTTCTCACCTCTGAAACGGCCTGGGGGGTTGAGAAGGGGGGTGGGAGGCCAAAGTCACCCAAACCCCAACACTGACCCCAAACCCAAACGCACCAAAGGGTTTGATTTTAATGGGGAGGGATCAGGAAGGCGTTTTGCAGCGAGCGAGGGTGTGACTGCAGATGAACGATGGGGATGTGGAAAGACCCCAGTGGCTGGATCAGCAGGGCTGGTACCCACCAGGCACCGCAGCAGGAGGGCTGCTGGATCCCGGTGATGCTTCCCGCAGGCAGGGATTGGATCGGGATGCACAATCCCACTGCACCCCCGTGGGGATGGAGGCAGCCAAGGGGGCCTCGGGGTGCTGCGAGCATCCTCCCCGCAGCCCGGAGATGGGGAGGGCTCGGTGGGGCGATGCCCCGGCGGGCAGATGGGGCTGGCCCGGGAGCCGGGGGAGGATGCAGATGGCGCGGGGTGGGTCCTGTCACGCTGCCATCAATCAGCGCCGGCTCCTCCGAGCGCGGCAGCGTCTCCGGGGTGTAAATCAGACCTGAACAAGGCTGAGGGTTTCTCTGCAAGATCTGGCCTCGCTGTTGGCATTCGCTCGGGTGACAGCGTCGCGACGGGGAGACCTTGTGTCCCCGCCGGCCCGGCAAAGGGCGCATGAGGACGTCTGCGAGAGGATGCTGAACGTGCCGGGGGGAAAAACAGCCCAGAGGAGCGTGAACGGCAGCTCCTGGCAGCCTGGATTCATCCTCAGTCGTGTTTCTCCTGTTTCCCACCCTCCCATGTCCTGCTGATGGAGCCCCAGCCGAGCAGGTGTCTCCCCACCTGCTCCGGTGTTTGTAGGGGACAATAAGGCACCCACAGACCCTGCACTGCACCCGCTCCCTTCCCAGACCAGGGTTTGTCTGTGCAACACCAGGATTGGCCCCCAAGCTGCCCCGAGGAGAGACTGGGATGGGGACAGGGGACAGACTCTCTGGGGAGCCTCTGCATGTCCAGAGGCTGTTTGGTCTCTGCAAGTGTCCCATCACCTTGTCCCCATCCTGCTTGGGACAGGAAAGGACATGAGTCTGGGTGGGGTTTCAATCCCCTCCTCCCCATTTTCCTCAGCATCTTCTGGGTGTGGTGCAGCCCAAGGTAGCACAGCATCCTTCCCACTTGCTTTATTCTCCCTCCTAGTGCTGCAGGTTCCCAGCAAGGCCGATGCTGCTGGATTGTTTAATCTTTTTCCAAAATTTTCCCCCTGGAAACCAGCCCAGCCCTTGAACTGTGCCATGCAGGCATCCCTGTGCCGTGCTGTGCCTGGTCTGAGCGTTGCTGGCATTGCTGCTTCACCGGGAGGCACCACTCTGCCATCAGGGTTTGCCCTGCAGGGTTTCACTTTCCTGCCCCTGCTGCTTCTGTGTTCTGCCCCGGGTTTCTCCCATCGCCCCCACGCTCCCTCCTGTCCCTCCAAAGCTGGGGCACGTTCCCTGCTCCCGACAAAAGGCGGCTGGATCTGTTCCTTCCCTTCAGCGGGGGGAGAGCGGGTGAGTCCCTGCCTGGGCTCATGTGAGCATCTTTCATCCCTGCAACGAACGTGCTCACATTTAAGGAGTAATTACTGCGTGACTCAGCCGTTTTGGCAAACACCCGATGGCTCCGTCCCCGTGCGCTCCCATTCCTCCTGCAGCTCCCCCCCAGCCCTGCGGGTGTGAGCTCAGGGCATCCCCAGCAGCACCAGCAGCTTTTGGGGGGGGAGCAGGGTGAGGGATGCAGCGCATCGTGTCCCTTATGAGACGTTCAACCCTCGGGGACAGCGATGCTGTCCAAGGGGCTGTGGTCCAGCATCCACCCGGCACATCCCGGGCTGGGGCTGCCAGCGAGCGCCCGGGAGCAGGGGAGGGCTGGGCGGCTGCGATTATTCAATCTGGAGCAACCCTGACCTGCTGACAAAGGCAAAGTTATTTTTAAAAAACAGCCACTCAGCGAAATTCGCCTCCGCCGCTCGTCCTGCTGCTGCTGCCCGCCGCCGGGAGAAATCCGTCCCGGGAAACGCTGCTCTGGGATGCCTGCAACGGGGAGGGAGCGTGGGCCCTGCTCCACAGCCTCCAGGCTCCCTCCTCGCGCCCCGCTGGCCTTTTTGGGCTCTCGAATCTTCCACAGAGCCACGGGAGCATGGCAACCTGCTTCCCATCGCTATTTATAGCCCCACGTGCATGGTGAGCCCGGGGCACTCCGCATGCCCCCCGCCGGGGCTCCCCAGAGCATCTCCCTGCTCCCTCCACAAGCAGCAGGGTGGATTCTGCATAGCTCAGGGACATTTTTATGTCAGGGTGGTGCTCGCTGCAGCAATGGCCGCAGTGCAGGGACCGGAGCAGCAGAATGGCCCGGTCCGTGTCCTTGTGCAGGGTGGGAGCGTGGGGCTCCCCCATCCTCGCTGCCCCCTGCTCATTCTGCGGGCCAGCAGCAGCCCCGGGCTCTGCTCGTGTTGGGGATTGCCCTCCCCATGCCAAGGCTGGTTGGCATCAGGGAGGGATGCAGCCAGAGGAAGGCTTGATGTTTGCGAGGGAAGAGCTGGACCTGCTCCAAATTTCCAGGGTGAGAAAATCGCCCCAAGTCACGCTCCAGCTCCAAACAAATGCTCTGCTCCAGGGGCTGGCGATGATTCACCCGGGTGAGACCTCGCTGCTCCTACCTTGCAGCCGCCCCCTTTCCATCTGAGAACACTCAGGGAGGGTTAATTCCCAATTAAGGGGGGATGGATCCAAGATTGCCTGGCTGTTGTCCAGGGCTGTGATCCCAGCCCCACTCGCCTTCACTCCCCCGAGGTGGCCGCAGTGCCCGGGAGCCCTCCTTCCCTTTTATTGCCACGAGGTGAATTAATACCCATTTCCTGAAGCTTTTATGGTTTCCTCCCAAATGGCTCTTACATCAGGGGCATATTGGGTTACAGCAAATACCAGCAGCAAGCAACGAGCCCAGACTTCGCTGTTCCTAAATCCTCCGGTGCATTTGGGGACCACCAGCCTCCCGTCCCTCTCCCTCAGCCACTCCCTTCCCCCAGAGCCGGGTGGATGCTCCCAGCAACAAATGACTCCCTTGAGATGTTGGGAAACAACGAGGACTCTTGTGAACCTCTGCAGGAGGAGCACAGGGCTGGCTGAGCCCCTGGGGGTGGGGGTTTGGGGGTGGCCCCGGTTTCGGGCTGGTTTCGGGGTGCCTGGTGTGGCTGCTCAGGCTCCTGTCTCCGTCTCGCTCCGAGCGCACGCACACCTCTTGGGCTGGTTACTGTAGAAACGAAATTAGCACGGGGAGGGAATGCAATCCCAGAGCTAATTAAGGTAATTACAGCTTCACACCAGCTGCTCACGAGGTCCAAGGACCTTCTGTAACTTGTGGAGGGGATCAGGCGCTCCGGGGGACTTTGAATTCCAATTCCCCGGGACCACGCGGCTTCCGTGGTGGCACTTGTGTCACTCGCCAGTGTGACATTGAGCTGGGGGGATGCACGGCGCCAGATGTGCCTCCCAGATGTGCTGGCCCCATTGCAGCAGTGGGTTTCAGGCTGTGATTGGGGCCTGGGGTGTGTTTGGGGTCCCTGGGGAGCTGCTTTGGGGGGAGGTCAGTGCTGCGGGGCTGGCAGGAGGTGCTCCATGAGCCCAGGGCATCCTGCTGGGGGTTGAACTTTACAGATGTGTCACTTTGGCTCTTCAGCTGGGGACATGCTGGCAGAGAGAGAAACTAGAGCTGGCTTGGGGTCCCCCTCCATCCCATGGGGACTGGCTGGCCGGGCCAAAGGCTGTAGGGTGGGTGCAGGCAGCAGGGAGGTGGCAGGATCTGGGGCTGGTGGGTGTCAGGGGTGTTTGGGTGGGGTGCTGGAAAATGAGACTTCTGCTCCAGGCTTGGATGAACCCACTGGAACCAGTTAGACACACTGGGGATGGGGTGAACGACCATGGGGTCTGGCACAGGATCAGCCCCAGCATCCAGGGGGTGCAGAAGCATCCCCAGGTCTCCCCCAGCCTCCTTTCAGCTGGCAAAATGTTACCACCTAGCGGGTGCCTTCCCAAAATTCATGGTTTTGGAGCTGATTCCTGGCACTGCTCGAGTCGGGAGCAGGAGAATGTGCCCAGACGCGTTTGTGCCGTGGACGAAAGTGGCCAGGCGGTGGCCCGGCTGTGGCGAGGGGCTGGGACAGCGGGGGCTCCGCTGCCCAGGGACCCGGCGGGCTGGCGGGGGGCCAGCGCTGGGGACAGGAGCGCCGAGTGCCGCGGTGTGTCAGCAGCAGCGCCGGCAGCGGGCGGTGATTCACCGCTTCCCAGCAGCTGATATTTATTACTCAGCCTCGCTACGGGGCCGACATGAAATGTGGTACAGGGAGAGGGAACAAACACGGAGCAGGGGGTGGCAGCGTCGCCCGTGAAACGTGATGGGTTTCCCCATCCTCCCCCTCCCGCTGCTCTCTCCGGCTGGTGGATTTTGATGGAGGAAAATAAACGCTCACAAAAATCACTCTCTCTCTCCCGGCTTGTCCCCGTTTGCCCTGTGCTTTGGCAGCTCCGCCGGGGTGGGCTGGGACGTTGCGGGAATGGGAGCGAGGAGGAAGGGATGGCAGGAAGGGGCTCCCCCGGGACGTTTGGTCCCAGCAGGGTGATGGGACTGAACTGGGACCCTCCTCCTGAATGGGACCCCCTTCCTGCAGCCTGTTCTCCTTTGCTTTGGAGAAAGCCAGTCATGATATGGAACTGCCCGAGGTACGAGGGCATCAGAACTGCCCAGATCGGCCCACGGATGGGAGGCAGGAATGGGGTCCCATGGGCTGGAGAGGTGGGAGGGAAGGGGGCAGATCCCTGAGCTGGTCTGCAGAGCTCGTCCCGCATCCTGAGGAGGGTGGTGTGGGGAGAGTGAAGCAGTTTGGGGCTGGGTCCGAGGGAGGGAGATGGAAGCACGGCAGCAGGGTGGATCCACGGCAGCAGGGTGGATCTGGTGCAAAGCGAGGGAGCCAAAGCAGAATGATGCAGCTGCTGCGAGGGGACAGATCCAGCACAGAGGGATGGATCGGATGCGGGCGGCTGGTTCTGCTGCAGGGGATGGAGCTGCTGCAAAGGGACGAGTCTGATGCAGAGGGATGTGACTCAGAGTGACACGAGTGCAGGGCTTTGTGTGTCCATCCCCCGGCCCTGCCATCAGCCCTGGGCTGATCTCCTCTCCCGCCCCTGCATCGCAGAAGAATGGGCCCATCACCTCCCCTCGCCCCGCAGCAGAGCCCCACCTGTGCCTCAGTTTCCCCGTGCAGCCAAGGGGCAGAGGCTGCTCCGTCCCCGTTTCCCCGTGTGCCTCCTTGTGCCATCCACCCTCCGGCGGCGCGGCGAGGACAGGGGCTCCGATCTCCTCCCGCAGCAGCCAGAAAGGGCCGGTGGGAGCTTCCTCGGGTTATTTATCACCAGCTCCGAGTGCCGGTGTGCGGCGGCAGCTCCCGGGGATATTTTTAGCCCGCTGCAGGGAATCACGGCGGCGAGGGCTCGGGAGCAGCAGGAGGGAGGCAGAGAGGGAGAGGTGCCGCAGCACGAAGCCCTGCTAGCATTCCTGCTCCGGGAAAAACCCTTTCCAGGGAGGAAACCCCGCTCCAGGATGGCCGCGGGGTCACGCCTGGGCTTGGCGCTGTCGCATCCCTTCATGGCCTGCTGGGACCCGAGGGACCAGGTCCCTGTGACAGCCCCGAAAAGCGGGGGCTGCAGGCTGGGCTGGGGCACGCACCGAGGAGCCGAGGCCGGCTGCAGCACAGGAGCTGTGCAGGCTGCTGCTGTCTGCTCGAGACAGGAAGACATTAGAGAGCAGCACTGTCTGCATCCCTAATCGGCCTCGCTCCGCCGCTGCCGCCCGCTCCCCCTCCCAGCGCTGCGCTGGGGACTGCGGGAAAACCGGGCTGGGAACCCCCGGGAAATGCCGGGCCGGGCCCCACGGTCTTCTGTCCCTGCGGAGGGTGCTCTGCAGCACCCGTGTGGCACTGCCACACACACCTGTGCACACACACACGTGTACACACACACGTGTGTGCATCACTGGCAGGGAAGGTGCACCCACCGTGAGCTCTGGGCTCGCCCATCCAGGCCTTGCTGAGCAGCCCTTTGTGCCAGCCCCCCCAAACGTTCTGCGGTTTTACTTCCCTGTGACCCACTTACCCCCAGTGCCAACAACACACCCCATTTCCCATACCCCAAAGCCCACAGCAGCCTACAGCAGCTGCAGAGCACTCGGTGGCTGCTTCCCAGACACCCCAGGATCTGGGCACATGAGGATCTGGGCACGCAGGACCAGGGCTGGGCATCCCAGGGCGCAGGGCTCAGCATCCAGGACCAGACACATGCAGGGCAGGATTCCCATGCAGGGACAGACACCCTGGGGACAGGGACAGACAGACACTCACTCCTGGCAGCGCCAGCGGGGCATGGAGCTGATGTGTGAGGCACCGCCCTCCTGTTCCAGGCAGTTTCCCAGTTTATTTTCTCTCCTATTAGATTCCAGCTGGCAGGATGGTTCCTATAAATATACATAAGGGCTCATTTACATGACGGTTTATTCGGGAGCAAATTCCACAGCTGCCTGGCAGACGCTCACTGCAGTGGGTGAGAGTCATGCCCGAAACCAACCCTGCCTCAGTTTCCCCATCTGCAACCCAGGCGACAGGGAATGGCTTTCCCCACATTTTTGACAATCAGTTCCTGGAAAACCCAGGGTGTTATTATCAAGGCTATTTATAGCCTGCTAAATGTGTTATTAATATGATTATTTGCCGTGTGGCAATGGGTAATTGCCCTGGGTGGGGACGACATCAGCGTGTGTGAGGTGCTGCATGGAGACAGTCTCAGACCCAACCTGCCTCCACCTGAGGGGAAAACTCATCCCAAAAATCCCAGGAGAGCCCTGGGATGTGCCTGGTGGGTGATAGGGTCCCTTGACAGGTGAGGGGGTTTGGTGGCTCCGTGCTCCAGCACTGGAGTCCAGCTCTTGTTTCGATCATGATGATTAGCTGAGTCACAGCTGGGGTGCTGCTAATTAAATGTATTTCTTAATTAACAAGATCACAGAGAAGGCCTGCCAGCCTGGCTTGGCTTTCAATCACGGCTGACAGAGGCAGCTGCAGCCATGGGGCACGGCAGGCCCGAGGTGTGGCGAGCATCCTGCTGCCCCGTGGCCACTCTGCTGCCCTCCTGCCCCACAAGGCCGTTCCCACAAGCAGCAGGGGTGTGAGGATGAGGAGGGCTCATGCCTGGCATCACCCAGCCCCTGGCTGTCCCACTCTGGGGTGCAGTGAGTGTGTCAGGGCTGGGCCACCCCTGCTCCTGCCCTGTGACTCAGGGCTGCTTCATCCCTCCCTGACACCTGAGCCCCGACCGAGCCTGGCTATTAATTAATATTAATAATAACCCCCTGCAGCTGCTATTCACTGACCTCAAAGCACAACCTGAAGTAACCCCTATCCTGCTCCTCGATGGGGACATCTCCACTCCCCACCGGATGGGGAAACTGAGGCACGGGAACTGGGGCAGGAACCGTGCCAGAAGCTTTCCCTGCTCACCCATAGAGCCTGGAAGTTGGGGAAGCAAAACCCCAGGGACTCCCCCCACAGCCCCACAGTGATACATGGACGGGTGAGCCAGAGTGGGTGGAGAGGGTTTTCCTAGCTGGGGGAAAGAAAAAAAATTAGAATGAATAAATAAATAAATAAACAAATGAAGAAGCGCATTGTGCCCCCCATGCTGAGCTCTGCCCCACGGCAAGGGGCTGCCGTCTCCCTGGGAAGTGCGGGCTGAGCTCCCCGAGGGGATTTCGCGTGTCCTCGCTGCCGGCGCGGGCGGCAGTCGGAGCTGGGGCTTCTCCCGGTTTTTGGCAGTCTGGTCATGTCCTGCCGGCAGAGCAGCAGGACTGAGTCACGTTCCAGCGGCAGCAGTGACTCACGGCCACCCCAGCCTCCCGGGGAACAGCCGGCACATTGCAGAGATTCCTGGATGGAGGAAGGAAAATAAAATTAAATAATAACAACTGCCAGCTTCCCCCCCCCCCCCCCCCCC
>VXBI01003755.1:2379334-2406679 GCA_013397375.1 Toxostoma redivivum
AGCAAATTCCTGCGCCACCGGGAAACACCTCCCGCCTCGCCAGACGCCGGGATGCACGACCTGCTGCTCAACTGCACGAAATGCGCTTTGTCGGCACCTGCGGGGGCCACGAAAAGCAGGTGGAAGCTTTTCACCCCCCAAACGCTCCCCCAAGCACGGGGACACCCCCACAGCGAGGTCCTGCCCGTGCATTGCAAACATGGGGTGCATGGGCTGGATCCTAGGATCCCCCTCCTGATCGGAGCTGCTCCCTGAGGGGCTTGGGGGGGATGAAGAGCAGGGTGGGGCACCCCAGTCATAAGGTTGCACAGTCCTGACTGTGGGGTTTTGGGGTTTTTTTGGGGGGGATATCGCAAATATTTTACATCATTTAGCATCATCTCACATCATTAAATCCCCGCATGCAGGGGGTGCCCCCAGACTCAGGGGTTCCCATGTGTCCCCGCAGCCCCGGCACGGCGGGCAGCGATGCCCGGGGCAGGGCTCTGCTGTGGCTGCCTCCCAACTCAATTTATTTCTTATTTAAAGCGCTTGGCGGGAGCAGTGGAAGCCCCGGTGGGCTGCAGAGGCTGCGTGGTGGGAGAGGCTGAGCTGCTGCAGCTCCGGCACCGCGGCACTGCGGCGAGAACTGCCCAAATTCCCTCAGCGAGGGGGGAGCTGCCCCATTGCCCCACAGTGAGGGGTGTGCTACCCAAAATCTCACCGTGAAGGATGTGCTGCCCCAAGAACCCCACGGCAAGGGTTGTCCTGTCCAGAGTCCCACAGGGAGGGATGTGCTGTCCCGGAGCAGGGACTCTGTGGGTCACAGCCCCTCCAGGGAATACCTCTGTGGAACTCAACACCTACAAGCAAGAGCCCCCACAGTGTGGGGCTGGCCCCTATGGAGCCCAGCACCCACACAACCAAAGCCCAGGGGTTATAGAACAAAAACTGCTGCCCCAGGGAGCAGACCCCTAAAGAACAGTCCCTAGAGCACACAAAACCCCATCCCGTGTAGTGCAGAGCAAGAGAACACACCCAGTGGAACAGTCCCCAAAGAGGGGGAGTGCCAACCATACAGAGAACCCCCCTACAGCCTGCCCTTATGCATCAAAAGCCCAGACCCCACAGAGCAGCCCCCAGAGCAGCCCTGCAGGCTGGGGCTGTGGGGTTCTGTAGGCTCAGATTTTTCCCATCCCACCCCACAGCTGGAGGGGCACCAGCCCAGACCCTTCCCAGGGATTAGGGGGAGATTGCATCGCACAGAGCCCTGCAAGGGGGGACCACAAGTGTGCCCCTGCCAGCCCCCTCTGCTCGCTCGTGGTCCTGAACCTCTCCACATGCTCGTCCCGCAGTGTGGATGGAGGGTTTGGGATGAGCAGGGGACAGTGCAGCCTCTGCAGGGCGGCAGCTGCAGGGACACACGCTCCCCTGGGGCCCGGCTGGGTGCTCTCTGTGCTGGGTGTCCCGGCCCCAGCACAGGCACTGTGGGTTTCACAGGGTATTTTGGTCAGTGCTTACGAGAAGAGGCGTGGGGGCCCCGCGGGGGGGATGCCGGTAAATGGCCTGCGAGCCTTCCCCATTCTCGAGAATAGGAAACTGCGGCTTCTGCATGGGGGTTTCACTTTCTGCTCTGGAGGCGACAGGCCAAACTGCTCTGCTTGACCAGTGCTGCTGTGGTACTGCTAGGGAATTGAGACAGGATGGGCAGAGAAAACTCATCAGTATATTCTCTGCACATGTAAAAATCTCTCTCTTTTTTATTTTAATTTTTTTTTAATTTTAATTTTTTTAAATTTATTTTTTTTTAGGAAGGCGGAGTTGGGGAATCATGCAAACCCCTTAAAGTTCAGTATCCCACCTTCCTGCTTTGGGATGCTCGGGGCAGTGATGCTGTCTCTGTCTTTAAGAGTGGTTCAATGCCAAATCCACGTCAGTGACGTGCCCTAGTGCCCTGCCACCCCCTCCATCCCTGGGCCACCTCTCCTCTGTGGCAGCCCTTTCCCGAGGCACTCCTGGCTGCTGCAGTGGGGCAGTGGTCCCGAGGGGTCAGGAGGGAGGAGAGCAGGAGCTGGTAAAAATAGCCCCAGGTGCCCTCTGCCCCAGGAGCAATTCCTCACTGGGTAAACAGGAAATTTATTCTTAGGCCATTCACGAGCCGAGGGCTGAGGCAGCTCCCTGCTCCGGGCTTGTTTTGTTCCTCGCTGACACAGGGGTGACGCCGAGGTGGAAGGGCCACCACGCAGAACCTTCCAGCCCCGCGGGCTTCCCCTTGCTCACTCTTTCCTCCCAGCAGCACCCTGCACTCCCTGGCTTTTCCAGGGCTTGCTGGGGTTTCCCCTTCCCACGGGATGACGCCTGTTTTGGGGTGTCTCTGGAAAACCCTGTTTGTGCTGTTTGCATCTTGGCTCAGCCAGTGCTTGGTGGCGCTCTGAGGGGCAACGGCTTTGGCAGAGCTCCTGCTCTGGCATCCAGCTCCTCTCCCCCTTCCTTGATGGAGATAAAGCCACCACAGTTTGCCCTTTCCCAGGATGAGCTGAGTAGACTGAGGAAGGACATTGCTCACAGCTTTTTCATGTGCCCCAAAATCCCCCAGAATGGTGACAGCTGTGGTTCATCTTTACACCCCCCCATCCTTTCCCCAGGTGTTGTTCCCATTTGCAGTATCCTGCTCCACCTCCCTTCCCAGTTTGCAGGGATCTGTTCAGCCTGTGACACCCCTGGGCCCTGCCCAAGGCTGCTGTGCTGGAGTGCTGCATGGGCCAGGCACAGGCAGCAAGCCCTGCCTGCCAGGGATCGTGGGCTCCTCCAGCTCTGTGCATGAGGTCCCTGGCAGGCTCAGAAGTGGCAACTTCTGCCTGGGCAACATTTTTGGGGAGCTAAAGAGAATGCAGAGAGAAAAATGTGGGGCTGCAGCCGAAAGCACTGACTGAAATGAACAGGGGTGCTCGTTATGTTGATGATGGAGAGGGGGATCCCCCGCGTCTCGCCAGCATCACAGCAGCACCTGTACGGACTCAACCTTGTCCCAGAGTGTTCTCCCCCCAGGAAACACGAAACGGAGGGTGGAAGGCGCTTGTGGGCAGGAGAGAGTGCAGGGAAAGTCTGGGATAGGCAGGACTGTGGGCTGGCTCAGTGAGGCAGGTGAGGGCTGTCTGTGGTTAAGGGGTATCCCCACACCATGGACTGCAGTGTGAGGCCACGACTAGTGGCAAGCTGGAAAAGGGACGCCTTGAATCCAGCACTGGGGTCCCTGGGCTGTGAGGCTGAGCTACAAGCTGGATGCCTGACATATTTGTGACATATACGGCAATATGGAGCCATGGGGACAATCCCACGGGGCTCTCTGGAAAACACAGGCCCAAGAACGGCTGCAGGGAGCACAGAGAGGGGTCGCAGGGGGGGTTTATCTCAGCAGTCCCATCCCACAGACGCTCCCGACCCTGGGCACCCCTGCGCAAGGACGGGCCCATGCTGCCCTCGCGTGGCCGCCGGCGGCACTGCACAGCGCTCGGGGCCGGGCTCTGCGGGGCGCGGGCTCCCCAAAATCCCCCGACCCCCCCACTCGCAGAGCCTCTGTCCAGCGCGGAGAGCGAGGAGGGAGGGAAAGGGCATCCGGCTTGTCCGTGTGGTGGCAAACGTGTCCCCATCTTGCCCCTATCACGGTGGAAAACCAGACTGCAGAGATGTCGGGGGCCTGCCCAAAGCCAGCAGTCAGAGCAGGCAGGGGAGGCGTGACCCCCCCAGGCAGCGCAGGGAGGGGAATGGCCTCATTCTGCTTCATCACAGGGGCCTGCATCCTCCTCCTCCTCCTCTGGGTGTGTGATCCCCGCGGCAGAGCGTGCCATGGCCTTCATCCAGCGCTGTTTGAGCTCCTCAGTGTCGGCCATGAAGGTGAACACCTGCCGGGACTGCGCCAGCTGGAAGAGGTGCCGGGACTCGCTCTGGGGCATGTCCCGCACCTGGTAGCCCAGCAGGGGGATGGAGGTGTGGGCTCGGACATCCTGCCAAGAAGAGAGACAGCGGTGGGAGGCAGGACACGGGCACAGTGGAATGTCCCTTGGACACAGATATGAACCCTGGGGGTGGATCCGAGCCAGGCCTCACCTGCGGGGCTGCATAGATGTAGAGCACGAGGGGATCGTCCTGTGGGATCACGAACCAGCCCCGCGTACCCCCCTTGCCATTCTTGTCCAGCAGCTGCAGGGAACTGCAGAGCAAACTCTTGCTTGATACCTCTGCAGCTCCTTTCTGCCAAAATAACCAACAAATCCCTCAATACCCAGTGCAGATGGTAGAAAGGGCACTGAGATGAGATAATTTCCTGGGGAATTCTCTGCCCACTCCAGAAACCCCCCCAAAGCAGGGGCAGGTGAGGGGCTGTCCTGGCTATGATGGTGCTGCTGACATCCTGTGGTGAAGGGAGCCCTGGCTGCTTGGTCCCAAGGCTTGGAGCACGAGGGAGGGAGATCAACACATGCACCTTCTGACTGCTGTGGGAGTGACTCCCACCCCTCCTGCTGCAGGTACAGGGCCAGGCTGGGACTGCGAGGCTGGAGACCGGGGTGTGTGACAATGCTCAGAGGGTATGGGGAGTCCAGAGGCCGGGCAGAGCGGGGCGGAGCTCACCTCCAGGATGCCTTTGTACTTCCCCTCGCGGTCCTCGAGCACTGTGTGGCCGGTCAGGAAGATGAAACACTCCTGGCAGACGCGGTTTGGGCGGTTCCCATCGTACTGCAGCTCGGCCTTGTAGTCAGAGCAGCGAGCACACACCACCTGCAGCCACCAGACAGGGACACTGGTGGCACTGGTGACACTGGGGCAGGGCTAAGGGACCCAGGGACAGCTCCATGAGGAGCTGAGGGGCAGGAGCAGCCCTAAACCTAGGAAAGGGGTACAAGGTGTACGAGAGGTGCACTCCTGTCCCAGTAGCCCCCTGAGCAGGCCAGGAGGGAGGGAAGGGGGCAGGGGGGCACTCACATATCCACAGGCTCGGCAGTGGTGCCTGCGGCGGGTGATGGCGTTGAAGGGCTCCTTGCAGCGCATGCACATGGTCACCAGATTGTCCCGCACCCACTGGGGGGCTCGGCGGCCCAGCTCCTCTGTCTGAGGTGGGAGACCACAGTGTGGGTGGTCCCAGCCCCTCTGGCCTCACCCCTTCCCCTTCCCTGCCTCCTCCCAGGTCGGTTTAGCTTGAGACACTGAAGCACAGCAAGGTGTGTTCTCCCGAGCAGCTGGAGGCAAGTGGGGCACAGGGAAAACACGAGGGTTACCTTCAGTGCAGGGGTGTCTGTCTCCAGTCCATGGACTGCTGCTTTAAAGGTCTCACTCCTCTTCTCCTTCCTGTCAATGGCATCTTGAAAGGCCTAGAGGGGAAGGCAGGGCTGGAGCGGCACTGGGGGTGCCCTGACCCAGGGCATCCAGCTGGGATGGGGGGGCTGTGCCCCCTCTCTCAGCACTCAGTGGTACCTTGATCCAGTCATTCATCTCCTCTGCAGACCTGGGTATAAAAAGGAGGTGGATGAGCTGTTGTCCCTGCTCCCTGAGGGTCAGCATGATGTCACGCCCTTACCTAGCTTGGAGCTCCAGTGTCCGCTGCTTTCCTGAGACCAGGAAGGTGTGAGGGAATTCAGTGTCCTTCAGCTCCCGCACCTGTGGGAGACCAGAGAAAGGATGTGGAGCTGAACCCACTTCCAGCACACCTGGACCTTTCTCCATGACATGGGACATAGGCATGTCCCTCGGGCACAAGCCCTTCAACCCCTCAGATCCCACATGCACAAGATTTCACTGGAATTTCCCAGGAGCAGAGTATCAACCCCATTCACGAAGCTACCCCTGCCTCCAGCTCCTCCTTCCCTCCCTCCCTCCGAGGAAGTTCGGGCAGCAGCCACACCCCAGAGCAGAGGCTTTTGGAGAAGTCAGGAGCTGGGGGAAGCACAAAGAGAAGGTGTCTGTCTGACCTTCATGCCCTCCACATCCATGCGGAGGTGGACCTGGAACTCGGCGCCCACCTGGATGACCTTGGGCACGCAGTACAGCAGCATGTTGTTGAACTGGGAGGGGAGAACAGGGTGGGTTGGAGCCCAGCATCGCCTACTCAGAGCTGTGGGCTTCCCTGGGGTCTGGGCTCCGCCACTCCCCAGGGCTGAGCTGGTCCTTGGGAAGAATCCCCCCTAAAACTTGACTGTTTCTGCCTCAGCCCCCTCCCACCCTGCAAAGGTGAAGCCTCTCCTGGGGTTGCCATGCCCAGGGATCAGCAGATTCCCAACCGTGTTCTGCACAGGGAGTGGGGTCAACCTCCCCCGGTTCTGAATTCATCCCCTCAGTGTCAAGGTGACCCAGAACACCCTGGCCAGGCTGTGCTGCCCCTCTCCCCACTCTCATCTCATCTGCTCCCTCCCCTTGTCCCAGCACTCCAGCTCCCACCAGGAACAGGTACTTCTCCGATGTGCTGTTGTTGCGGGTGGAGATTTTTTGGATGGGTCCCTCCTTGATCAGCTCGTTGGAGGGATCCACGATGTCATCCTCGAGGCCCAGCCTCTGATAGACCACCCAGAGGTTCTGCAGCCGTTCCTGGGGCAGGCAGAGAGAGCTGTTTTTGCGGGGTGCTGAGCAGCCACAACCTTGGCACTGCTGGGTCCCCTCCATGCCCACCTCCCAGCCAGATGCTGAGTACTGGGAGAGGTGGCACAGCTCCAGTCTTTGGGAGCAGCTCCCAGCCTTGACCAGCTGGTCACATCCCAGCTGCTGCTACAGATGTGATTTCCCCAGGCTTGGGGTGGTGGGGTTGGGCATTAAGAGCAGGGTCTAAGCTCCACAGCTGAACCCACAGGGCTCTTGTAACCTTCAAGAGGACTGTGCTGTGAGCTGCAAAGCATTTCCAGATGGGACAGGGCCTCACCATCTCGGCAATAGCTGCATTGGAGTGCTTGGCCACCATAAAAATCATCTCCAGGGCCTCTGCAATGAGAACAGACAGGCTGGAGGTGAAACACCTGCTCTGGAGCTGTGGGAGGAAGCTTCTGGCTCTGTCCCTCATAGATGCACATGAGTAGCAGCTGCCACCCTTCTGTGAACACAACCCAAGTGGCCCGGAAATGCTGTGCAGGAGTCTGGTTACAGCTGGACTGCACATGGAGGGGTCTTGGAGGGACAGACAGCCCACTCCTGTATCCCTCCACCCCAGAAGGACTGGGAACTGTGTTATTCACAGGGGTCTGAAAGCTCCCCCAGCTGCTATAGGTCTCTTTTGGGGATACTGGGGACACCTGACACGCCATCCTTCCCCTCCCCAACCCCTGAAAAGGCATATTAATCCCTCTCCCTGCTAGAGAAGGATTGGACTGAGAGGTTTATCCAAGGGCACAGAGCAGCTGGTGAGTGAATCCAGGTATTCTGGTGCCCATGTACAACACCAGGGGTTGTTATTTCCCTACAAACCCACGCTGCCCTCCCCACCGTGGAGACCCAGAGCCCTTACTCTCAGCATCGCCCCTGTCGGGGGACTGGGGCGGGAGTTTCCGGACGTAATCCTTCAGGAGGAGCTCGTAGCGCGGGATCCTCTGCACAGGTTCCAGCATGTGGTGCTGCAGCGTCAGGTTAGCACAGACCTTCCTCTTCTGGGCAGGGACAGCAGGCACAGAGAGGAACTGTGACCAAGGCAGCTCCCACCCTCTGCTGTTTCCTCGTTCCCAGGAGATTTTGGGAGCTCTGAGCCATTCTCCCGCCCTGCCCTTACCTGGATGTCAGCAATGAGCTCCTGGAAGGGGGGCGATTTCTCTGACCAGGCAGTGATGAGCTCCACGGCCTTGTCGAAGTTCTTCACATACTCCCCATACATCTTGAGGAAGGGTGCGAGCTTCTGGATCACATCCCCAATGCGGGGGTTGCGGTTCCTGCAGGAGGGAACCACAGACCAGCAGCTTCCTCAGTGTCAGGGTGGACAGACAGTGAGGGACGAACTGGACCATGGTGGAGGACTGAAGTTTTCCCTGCTGCAACCTGCTACATCCCCACACCATTTCCTGCTCTCCAGAACAGGAATGTCCCCACCTTGCAGCCAGCCTGGGCTGTTCATACCCGGGTACACCCTCAAACAACCTGATATATCACCCAACTTTCCATACTCTGATCTGAGCATTTTAAGGAAGTGTTTTCCAGCACAAGACATTTGGAGCAAAACAGGCTGAGCTCTGGTCGTGGTGACAGCCCAAACTCAGTGCTGCTGCTCCCCCATTCTGGCCAAGCCACCCAGGTGTGCTGTCCTCCCCTCCTGCACTCACCAATCCTCCATGCGCTTCTGCAGCTCTGGCAGGAAGAACTCAGCGTGGAACTGGTAGATGGAGGAGATGTTGGAAAAGATCATTTTCACCACTTCCTCTGGGACTGTCTTTCCAGTTTTGGCTTCTTTCATCAGCTCTGTATAGAATACCTGGGAAGAAAGAAGGGTAAACAAAAAGGGGCAGGGAAATGCTTGAGGATCCCATTCCCTCTCTGAGACTGGCACATCACCCAGTGAAAAGCCTGACTGTGCAGGACAGCAGCACCAGTCTCCAAGAGGAGAGGGGAATAGAAGGCTTTGCTGGGACAAGAGTGCTTCCCAGAGGTGTGGGGTGTAGAAAAGGCAAAGGCCAGACCCAATCTCTGGCTGTAAAGACCAGCAGCCTATGTGTTTCTCATTTTTCAGCTTCAATCTCTCCAAAATCCCTTGGACTGGTCCCTCCACTCCCCAGTTCACCTGGTCAAGGAGGTGGAGGCGACTGACATAAGCCTGCTCTGTCTCCAGCAGCTCCAGTGCAATTTTCTTTTCCTCTGGTTCCTGTTGGGGAGCAGGGCTTAGTCTCATGGGCAGAGATGAGACTCTGAGCCAGCTCTGCCTGAGTGTGGGCACCCAGCAGCCTCTGGAGCTCACCTGGCTGCCAGGCTCCAGGCCTGGGCCCTGTGGCCTCCTCCAGTTGTCCTCACAGATTTTGTATCGCAGTGAACGGAGGCATTTGAAGCTGAGCCCACGCCGACCTTGCTGATCCTTCTCATTCTCTTCTCTGGTCAGGGAGCGGCTCTGGCTGGCAGGGAATATTGGAAGCTGTTGGGACTGGCTGCCTGCCTGCTTGTCCCTCTGGGCAGATGTGCTGTCCCTGCTACACAGGAATGTGATCAGCTCAGCCATTCCCCCAGCACAGCCCCCAGGTCCAGCTTAAAGCCACCAAAAGGGACAAGAGCAGCAATTGCCCAGAGCTGACACTGCTCTGCTCCGACACAGCCCTGCAGTGCAAACATCCTCAGCATCCTCCACAAGGCCAGGATCCAGCCTCCTTTCTCCCAGAGGCCCCTGCTGCTGTGCCCAGTCCCTCTCTTGCTCTAAAAAAGCAGGATCCTGCCATTTATCCCACCCACAGCTCTGCCTTTCTGTCTGCTGGCACCACAGAGAAAAGCAGGGAGAAGCCCAATAACCAAGAGTTTTGAGCCTAGAGCAGGCCATGTACAGGTGGTTTTGCAGACAGGTTGTTTTTTGATGGTGTTCTCTCCCCTTTTCTGGCAAAGACAAAGAAAGCAAGTCCAGAGCAGGCATGAGGGAGAAGCCAGGCCATGAAGGTGACAGCAAGTGGCCTGTCTGTCACCCAAGAGCTGGTTCCTGCGGGAAACTGTTCTAAGTAGAAACTGGAAAGATATCCACTGTTGGCCTGCAGACAGGAATGGGATGGATAGGGTGGGAAAGACATGAAGAAATTGGATATCAAACTGCAAAGTTGAGGATAGGAGATGATTGAGGGGCAGACACTCATCTGAAGAGGATGTCAGTTCCATCCCATGCTCAGGATGTCTGTGAGCTTGGGAGCGCATCCACAGCCATGGACGAATCCCCTCTTGTCCAGGAGGGCTGGCAGAACACTTCAGAGACAAAAAGGCTTTTTCCATCTCTCCTCCCAAATCTGTGTCAGCCTAAATCCACGGCTGAGTCCCAACAGGGAACTTCTCTCTTTCTGTCTCTCTTTCTGTTTACGCTGACTTAGGCCAAACCATTGTCTGCTCCAAAATGCTTTGCTCATTCCCAGGTTCCCCAGCTTCCTCTGAAAGTCCCAAGTTACTTTTGTTTCCTCTAAATCAAACTTGCACTCCAGGGCAAACAAGAAACACATTGCAGCAGTGACATGGGGGCAGATCAAACACTGCAGTGCTTCCAATGCAACATCACTGTGGGATGGATGGTGGGGACAAGCACAATGCCTGGGGAAAAGCACACAGCAGAGATGCAGTTCCTGGAATGAAAGGTAATCTCGTGCCCAAGCATCTTTAGGAATTGCTGCAAAACTTACCTGTCCAACCACCCAGCCTCTCCAAGGCTCACTGAGAGCATCTCATGGGCACAAGGAATGGCAGGATTCCGTATCTTGATCCAACAGATGGAAAAACAGGCACAGCCCTGACAATAATTCACCTGAAGCCTCAGAATTTCTTTTACACCAGAGCCAGGGCAGAACCCCTCGCTCAGACCCCAGCACACATTGTCTGAGGGTCCCAGCTCAAACTCCAAGGGAAGGAGCTGTTTGAAGAAATAATTTCTCTCTCTCCCTTAACATAATGCTTTATGTTTCCTTTCCTAGAAACCATATCTCTGCAAACAACAGGACAGTCTGAGGCTGGGACCCTTCCAGACATCCAGGCAGTTAATTCCCAGTGAAAACCCCTGCCTACATATTTGCAAACCAGGATTCCTTTCCCCCAGCAGCAGCAGGATGCACCAGGCAGGCTGAGTGTGAAGATGCTGAGTGTGGGGAAATGGGCTGCCACAGCCTAACCCTGAGCCAGGCAGAACCACTCATACCCCACTGAGGTTTTCAGATTTCTGCTCATGACCTGCAGTGGGAGGAAGACACTGAGGCAGACCCAAGCAGTGAAGAACTACAAATCACCTTGTCAGCTTCTCCACAGGCTCCAAACCACCCCCACAGTGGGTTTCTTCTTCCCAAACCCACTCCACGTGGAGCCCTAACACACCCTCAGCACCCAGAGCCCTCCTGCCTTACCAGTGCTCTTCAAATGCAGCCACCAGCTTCACCACACTCTGCTGAATATCTGCCTTTCCCTCCATGGCACAGGCTGGGAGCAGGTCTGGGGTGTCCAGGAGCTTCAGGGGCAGGTGCTGGGGACTGCAGCTCTTTTCTCTGTCCCCCTCTCTGCTCTGAAGTGTTTATGGCTGCAGTTTGGGAATGAGGATTTGCACGAGGCAAAGCCCATCCGCTGCCCTCTCTGTGGTAGCAGAGCTTGTCTCTGGGTTGGCCACAAAAGGGAAGGGAAAGAGGAAGCACAACTGTTTGTGGGTAGGAGAAACACTGAGAAAACATTGGGAATTGCTTCAGTTTGAGAAGGATCAGAGTGGTGGCACAGCCAAGGCCAGAGCAGCAGCAGGGATGGTGCAGGCCAGGTGTGAACTGGGACAGCTCCTGGCTGTGCTGCCCAGGTGAGGTGGTGGGCTGTGTCCCACCAGGCTGGGCTTTGGGATGGGACTCTGGACAGTCCAGATGGCTGGAGGGGCCAGGAATGGGCTGGCAGGACCCTGGTGTCCAGGCAGGGCTGATGTGTCTGTCCCAAACACCAACAGCTGCATGGCTGTGGGGCCAGCCAAGCATTGCTGGTAACAATAGCCAAGGATTGCTGGTAATGACCATGAGAATGAACAAGATGTGGGTGGAGAAAGGGCCGGGTGGAGGCAGGACAACACTTCTCCAGAAAAGTCTGAAAGACTGCACTGTGCATGAGAACCAATTTGCATAGAAAGTGAGAAACTCATCCCAGAGCTTGTGCCCCAGGACCCTGCACATCCCATCAGGTGGAACCAGGACTGGAGATCGCCTTCCCTTTTTCATGTTTTCTTTTATTTTCCTTGAATTTTTGGGGTTTGGGAGAGTTTTTTGGTTTTTTGTGGGTTTTTTGTTTGTTTGTTTTGTTTGGGGTTTTGTTGTTGTTTTTGGGGTGGTTTTTTTTGTTTGTTTGTTTTGTTTTTAAATTNGGGCGCGGGGCTCGCCGCCGCCAGCCACCCCCTGCTCTACGTCAAGCTGCTCGTGCAGGTCCGCTCGGGGGACAGCGGGGGGGACAGCAGGGGCACGGTGGGGTGGGAATCCCGTGTGTAACGAGGGTCGCGACTCCAGGATAACGGGAGGTTAATTCTGGATAATGGTCCCATGGAGGCCTCTGTGCGCTGGGGGTTACTGTGTATACAGGCCTGCCCCGTATAACGAGGCAGTGGGGGAGGCTCAGTGTATGTAATGGGATGGGGTCCCAGTGGCTAATGGGGCATCGGGACCCCAGGACAACGGGAGGAGGTGGATCCCTGCATGTTTCAATACATATAGAAACCCCCATGTGCTAGGGTTTTATATACAGTATGTACAGCCCCCTCCCTGTGAAATGAGGGCATCTGCAGGATGGGGAGCACCTATAGAACGGGAGACCCCCATATGTAAGGGGATGGAGTCCCTGTGTATGAGGGGGGTCGGGACCCCAGTGTAATGGGTGGAAGTGGGTTCCTGTTTCGTGCCCCTATGGAGGCCTCCATGCACTGGGGGTCACTCTATATACAGCCCCCCCATTATAACAGGATCTCCTGAACACTTGGAGAATGAGGGGCACCTGGGTAATGAAGTCCCCCATATGCAAGGGATGGCAGAACCTATATAAAAATACACTGGCAGACACTATATCAAAATGAGGTCCTATGTAATAGGAGGGTGAGGGTGCCTTCTACAATAGAGGCACCCTATATAAGGAATAGGGGACACCATATAATGGAGGGGTGAGGCCCCCTGTATAGAAGGGGCTCCTTTGTAGTGGGGCATTGGGACCCCTCCTATGATGGGGAATGGGGACATCCAGTAATCTGGGAACCCCTAAAAAATTACCCCTCTGCCATGGGGCCTCCCATATAAGAAGAGATAGGAAACCCCAAGACCCTCTCAGTAACAGAGACCCCCTAAAATGAGAGGGTGGAGGACCCCCTGTAACCTAGGGACCCCATGTAATGGGGAGGGGAGTGCCTCAGATTGATGGGAGGATGCTGGGATCAATCCTCTTCATCCCAGGGACTTTGGGAACACCAGAACAGAGACCTGCTCACGAGGTTTCTCTCTCAGGTTGGGCATGAACCACTACCTCCAACTATTGGAAGAAATGTGCTGGGGAGGAAGGTCCTGTACCTGCCTGGCTTCTTCACCTACGGTGAGTGACTGTCCCACCCTGCCAGCACGAGGTCCTGCCCTCAGGGAGTCGGGGCTGGGTGCTGCCAGGCAGACTGAGCTGACCCTCAGCACCACTCCCACATCCCCTTGGGATCATCCCGAGGCTGCAGTGAGGCATAAACCACCATAACTCCTTGCAAAGCTGTCAGATTTATGTACCTGTTGCTGGGGACAGGGGGGTGGTAGCCACAGTGTTGGTGCTGCATCGTGTTCCTGTGGCACATTGCTCTGGATTTGCATCGTGGTTGAGGGGTTTGGGGGGTTTTAGGTGGTGTAGGCTTGTTGCAGGAGGGTTTTGTGTGTTTTGGAGATTGCAAAATACTTTCCTTCTGCTCCAAAACAACCCTGGAATAACCTGCCCCCTGCCCTGCTCATTTGCGTTGTAGATGGAGCCCTAAAGGGACAGAAATACCAAGAAAAGGGCAGGTAATATGTTTAGAAGGAAAAAAAGTAGTATTTTCATCTTTTTGTGGGTGGAGCAGCATGGGAGAGATGGGTGAATACTTTGTGACTTGCTGTCACAGCAGGTTTGCTGTGGGGAAGGGTAATGCTCTGTCCTGATAGCCAAGCTGGGCCAATCCCAAAATCAGCCAGTGATATCCATAGGGTGGAACCAGCACAGGAGCAGGATGAGAGCACTGGGAGCCCATCCTGGGACACCCAGGACTAGAAATGCTCCAGTGCTGCCCTTTGGAAGATGCAGTTTCCAAACAGATGGGCAGTGTTGGGTGATGGAGAGGTGCAGAGCCTGGCTGGCTTTGCTTGGACAGCACAGGACAGGGGCCAGGAGCAGTCAGTAGCCACCAGCACATCGGGGGTTCTATCCCACCTTGTTATGTGTGGGAGAAATGGGATCTTTGGGCTTTTTTTGCAACTGGAGACTTAAGGAAGTATACCTGGGAGAAGGTGGTGGGGCAGGAACTGAACATGGGTTTGTGAGATCCATATGAACCCTGAGTCAGACCTTTCTGGGGTGGAGGGAGGAGGTGACAGCACAGAGCACATGGGAGAGTCCCCCCTGCCTGGTTCAGTCCAAACTGCCTCAGAGCCCTTTCAGGAGAGCAAAACCCTGAAAAGACAAAACATAGCCCAAAATATTGGAGCTGTCCTTCCAGATTAGGCAGATTACTGAGAGTAAGAATTCTTGTCCTCCAGTATGAAGTTTATTTAGGACTGTTAAAATAAATCACTTTCTATGGGGCCGTGGAGTGGCTGCTGTGCTGAGCTGAACCTGGCATGGTTTCAGCTGAACCCTGGGGCTCTTTGGGGCATTGTCCCCTTCCTGACTGACAGCAGCCTGGTGTTGTCCCACCCAGCCAGACACATCGTGGAAGTGGATGGGAAAAGAGGCCTCTTCCGTGGCCTGACTCCTCGCCTCATCTCAAGCACTTTATCAACCGTCACCAGGGGGAGTGTGAAGAAGGTAAAGGTCGGCTTCTCTCTCCATTAATCACCTGCAGGGTCAGTGCTACTGCAGCAAGTGCCTGCAGCCAGCCAGGGCTGCACAGGAGGACTGATGCACCCATCCCCCTCCATCTCCTAAGGGAATAGTCTTCCAGTGCCCTTATCCTCAAAGCAGGTTTTTATTTATAAACCATTTTAATTTGATTTGGTATCCCTTGCCTTGTATCCTCTGTCAGCAGTTTTGTGACTCCTCTATTTTATTTTCCATCCTTTCTTTTCCTGTGTTCCTTCTTGCCTGTTTATCTTACCCTTACATCTAAAGCATGGCTTTTCATGTTTCCCCCTGTCCTCAGACATTGTGGGTCAGCATCTCCATCAGTTCTGACCATGTTTCTTCCCTCTCCACTCAGGCTTTTCCACTGGAAGACATGGAGCACGTGTCTAACAAGGATGATGTGAAAACTTCACTTAGGAAAGTGGTCAGAGAGGTGAGGAGTGGATATTGCCCATTAATGAGTGGCTGGGGAGGTCCCTAGGGATGTAGGTGAGTTTACTTGGAGAGAAACTGGAGTGAGAAGTTTGTGGTGTTTAGTGGCCATTCTGTGTCCCTCCATGAAATAATTCACAGGAATAGAGCTATACCACAAGAAAAGATCTCAGGAGAGGGACCCATAATGGGTTTCCCCACACTGAGGGAAAGGGCCTGGGCTGTGCAGGAGGAGCAGCACAGCTTTTCTCACAGGTGTCTTCTGCTCCTTGCCAGACATCCCACGAGATGATGATGCAGTGTGTGTCCCGGCTTGTGTCACACCCGCTGCACGGTGAGTCCTGTCCCCTGGCTGGCAGCCCCCTCCAGACTGGGGATCACCCCAAACCCTGCTTACTCAGGGGGATGATACTTATGATACTTCTCTATCATATGAGGCTGATGCTGGGGTTTGCCTTCAGGCACTGACACAGCTGAGCACAAATTTCTCTCTTCCCACTCATCCAGGACTTTGTCCTAGAGATCTTATTGGGGTTAGGGCCAGTAGCAGCCTTCCAGTGCCTGAAGGGACTCCAGGAGAGCTGGAGAGGGACTTTGGACGAGGATGTGGAGAGACAGGACACAGGGAATGGCTTCCCACTCCCAGAGAGCTGGGCTAGATGGCATATTGGGAAGAAATCTTCTCCTGTGAGGGTGGCAAGGCCCTGGCACAGGTGCCCAGAGAAGCTCTGGCTGCCCCTGGATCCCTGGAAATGTCCAAGGCCAGGTTGGAGCAATCTGGGAGACTGGAAGGCCCCTGCCCATGCCAGGGGGTTTGGAAAAAGATGATCTATCAGGTCCCTTCCAACCCAGACCTCTCTGTGATCCTCTGAAATCCTTCCCACCCCTTACAGGCTCAGGAAAGGCCCCAGTTTCTAATGAGTCTTGCAGTGCTGATGACCACTGAGAGGAGCTGGAGATGCTGTGAGTTGAGGGAGAGCAGAAGGGTCATGTTTCATTTTCTTTTACATCCATTACAACCCAAAGTGGATTTGTTTCTCTATCAGCCCTGTATTTCTTTCCTCTCAGTGATCTCCATGCGCTGCATGGTCCAGTTCGTAGGCCGGGAAGTCAAATACAGGTGAGTGGCTGCAGCTTGGGAGGGTCTGGGCTCAGGGCTGCCAGGAGCTCCTGTGCCATGGGGAATATCCAGGAGGCTTGAGAGACTGAAAAATGAATCTGAGCTCTGGTTAGAGGGTGGGTGACTGGGGCTTGAAAGGATGTGGGAAGGGTGGGCTCTGTCCTTGATGTGCCTCTGTTCTACCTTGTGCCTCTGAGGGTTTGGGGCTGTATCTCCCCTTGCTGATCACACAGCGAGTCTCCTGCCTTTTTCCTTTGGCTGTTAATGGAAAGGGAAGGCAGCAGGGAGGCAGAGAGGATAACACAAAGCTTTGCTGCAGCCCGGCTTAGTCTGTAAACTTTTTCCAAGCCTTTTGCAGTGCCAGCTGCCTCTCTGCAGGGCAGAACTGCCTGTGGAGCAATGTGGAGGCACGCTAGACAGGACTGCAGCCAGCCCACGACAGCCAGCTCAAGTTCCCAAAGGCAGGACAGGGTTCTTGGGCTTAGAATCAGCCAAATCAAACCATATCACACAACATCTGTACCCACTCACAGAGCCTCACAGAGCTCTTGTTCCTTCAGCATTGAACAGTTGTGTGCAGGCTGGGTGTTCTCCTGGCTGTCACTGCAGACTGGCAGAGTACAGACACAACCTTCCTTCCCTCAAACCTGCCTGGTGTGAGGAGAGTAAGCAGAACAAGCTGCCTTCTGCTGGAATGATGGCTGGGGAGGCACTGCCATGGCTGGAGGCTGCAGGATGCATGTGAAGTTGCACAGGGCAGATGTGGAACAGCTCTGCACACTCACAGCTCTTTTCCTTTCTTGGCAGCGGTGTGTTCAGTGCCATTGGCAGGATATTTAAGGAAGAAGGGATCCTGGGATTCTTTGTGTACGTGAGTTGCTGTTTAAATACTTTCTCCTGTAGCCTGAAGGCACTGATGGCTCTCCCAGCAGCTCTGCCAACCCCAGCTGGAGTCACACTGCTCTGAAACCTTGTCTGACCAAGGGACTCCTTCGTTACTCCCACAATTAAAGCTCTGCCTTTGACAGCACTCCAGTTTGACCATTAAGTTTGCCCCAGATCTTATCTTCAATCAAACCTTCAGATCCCAGAGGAAGCTGTATTTTTTCTTATCTTTCTTTTTTCCCTTGGTGCTTCTTTGTGTTTCAGTGAAGGGCCATTTAAACCATTTGTTTGTGCAACAGGCACCAAGATCAAGTGCAACAATAAGATCCCTTGTTGAAATGAAAGCCAGGGCCTGGATAAGCAGCATATTCCTCTGCAGAGCACCATGGGTGCTTGTAATGAGCAGGTTTACCTCTGTGCTTGGAGCGTGGTGGTGCCTGGACCAGGAGGAGCTGAAAGGTGTTTCCAGCTGCTTACAGAGCATGGCAAATTGGTGCATCACTGAAATGGAAGTTTAGTGGACACTGTTTTGCTTGAACCCTTAATTAATGCTTCCTGCCTTTCTTTTTTACATCTACATAAAAGCAGAACCACCTGCTGTCTCTGCTCGTGGTGGGGAGATAACTCACTTTATTATGTCAATAATAGTAAAGGCAGCTCTGGAATTTCAGTAGGGGTTTTCAGGATGCCTTTGGCTCTGCAGTCACAAAATATGGGCCTCCAGATGAAACCTGAATGTATCAGGAAGAGGGAAGCATCACAGGGGGGTCTCACCCTGACCTGCCCCAAGGGGAAATGGAATCTGCAGACACCCCACCCATTGAGTGTCACTGCTTCTTCCTTTGGCAGCCCACAGCTTCTCAGCTGAGCTGTGCAGCTCCAAATCTGCTCCACTAAATACAGGATCCTCTGGGATGGTCCCTGTGAGTGGTGCATTGCTGGAGCAGGCTGCTCACAACCCTCCACCTCCCAGGGAAGTGATCTGAAAGAAGCCACCACATTCCCTTCCATCCACATAAAATAAATGCTGCTGGTAGCCTAATGAAACTTAATGGTTCACAGGAAAAGCTTTAGCACAACCCAAATTGTCTCAGGAGGGCTCTGAAGTTCTACATGCTCTGTAACCCTGTTAGGAAATCCCACTGCTGTGAGGGGAGCACAAACTGCATCTGAAGGACCAAATAGCTGGTTTCTCCTCTCAGTCCTTGTGGTGCAATCTCAGCACATCCACAGCCCTAAAATCATGGCAGTGCACTTGTTTCTCATGGCCTTACAACCACCCTCAGCAATAACAATGGAACACTCTCTCTGGGTGTGTGCCTGGCTAGAAATAAAGACCTTTCAAGGATGGATTTATCTCCCTTCCCCTCATATCTGCAACAGGCTCCTGCCAGGCCAGGAGGGTGAGCTCCAAAACTGCTGGGCGTGGTCAGTTCAAGGATGGCTCGTCCCAGGTCCCTTGCACTGGGATTTCAGCCATTGGGTCACATCACTGTAAATCATTCAGGCTTCCTCCTCTACCTGCTGCTGTTCCAGCTTTTCATCATCCAAAAACATTCCCAGTTCAGGTCTTGGACATCTCAGAAAGTGTGAGAATTGCAGCACTCATTTTTTATGTCAGTAGTAGTAAAGGCAGCGCTGGAATTCCAGGAGGGGTTTTCAGGCCTGATCTCTTTGGCTTGTTGGCTATTTTAGTTCCTTTCTGCATCTCTCAGACCCCTGGTTTCCAGTCATCCAGCTCAGGGCCAGCAGCCATTGTTACTTTGGAGGGGAGGGAGGGATGGGATCCTTATTGGAAGTGGAATAAACAGTCTGACTCCCTATCAACAGTTGGGTGAGGTTTTCCTTATGGGGCTGCCCTGGCCCAGCCCTTTGCTTCTGGACTTTATTAGGCTGTGTTGTATCTGCAGCAGCTCAGGAGCTTCAGACTTAACTTTGAGTTAGAGAAATGACGGTTTTTACAAAGGCTGAAAGCCAAACACAAAGCAGAACATCTCTTTGGGGCCAGAGGGCTTTGATTTCTTTGTCCTGTCTGCTGCTCTCATGTATCACATCTTTGAAGCCAGTTAATCTTCTGTTGTCTGTCCTCTGAGACCTCAGCTGCATCCCCAGGGCTGCTGGGGCCTTAACAATGCACAGGTTGTTCCCAAAGTCGCAGTCCCTGCTGCTGTGCAGCAACCACAGCAGGACACAAACGGTCCCTTGCTCTGAGGAGGCAGCGGCTGTTTGGGAGGAAACAAATGACTCGGATGAATGTGCCTGGAGGTGGTTCTTTCCAGCTCAGCAAACAGCTCCTGACAGGCTCCTTTTCAGAACTGACCACACCCAGTCAAACACAGGTTTGACACACACCTGGATGGATCCCTTTGCAGTGGAAGAACCCCTGCAAAAGTTCCTGGTGCAGCAGATGCTGCAGAAGCACCAAAAAAACTGGAGAAACCCTCTGGAATATTTTGTTAAAGTTTTAGTGCCGTTATCTGCAAAAGTTGTCAGTGCTGGTGCTGCTGGGAGCTCCAGTGTGTCAGTGGAAGGCATTAACCAAAGAACTGTGCTCCTGGGAGTAGCAGGGACTGGGAAAAAATCAGAGGGACCTGAGTGTTCTCCCACTTATTCCCACTTCTCAGTGGAGCAGGTTGTGCAGGAACAACCCCCCTCATTTTGATTTCTAAAAGAAGGGAGATTTCACAAAGAGATGAACTTCTCATTCTGCATACAAAAGAGGACCTTCAGAAATTGAAACCACTTCATCTGTGTCTGGCTTGGGTTTCTCAGCAGGAGTTGAGCCAGGAAGGGATTTGGGATAGAACAAGGGGACTTGAGTCATCCCCATAAAACAGATCCCAAAAACTTTCCAGCCATAGCATGTATAGTACCAAGTTTGAAAGCTCAGAGAGCTCTTCCCTGAAATCTCCCTTTTCAGTTCCTCCCAAAATAAAAATTGCATTCTGGGGGAGTGAGCTCCTCTGGGCTGATGGAGGGAAGGAGGGCTGGGCACCTGGGGAGGTGGCACTGGGACCCTCCTGCACCTCATACCCTATTTTTGCCCTTGCAGTGGGTTAGTCCCTCACATCCTGGGGGATGTCATCTTCCTCTGGTGCTGCAATCTCCTGGCTCACTTCATCAACACCTACGCGGTGGATGACAACGTGAGTGGAAGTGCCAAGGGAGGGCTTGGGGTCTGGACCAAGCACCTGCAGTGGGAAGGAGTTACTGGGGGCAGGGGCTGATTTAATACAGACCCCAGGCTTTGGGGACATCCCTGTGAGAGTGCTGGAGGCGCTGTGTCTGCTCAGGGCTGTGCTTCACCTGCACTTTGGGGGATCACAGGTGACAGCAAATGCCTTCCCAGACTCTCAGCTGAAATGCAGCTGCTCTCCATTGGTTTCTGCCTTGTCCCCTGCCCCTTGCCTCAGGCTCAGGGAGTGTCACATAATGACAGTGCCAGCCTGGTGTCATCCCCCTGCTCCACAACGCCTTTGGTTTCTCTCTGCAGTTCAGCCAGGCATCGGTGATCCGGAGCTACACCAAGTTCGTGATGGGGGTACGTAGGCAGCTGCTGTGTCCTTTCCCCTCCTCCTGTCACCTCTGGGCTGAGAGCTCCTGCTCTGGGGGCACAGCCTGCTCTGTACTTGACATCCCTTAACCGAGGATAACTCTGCTCACATGCAAAAGCTGGAAATAGCGTTTTTGACACGGGAAGTGTTAGAGAGGCTGCTGGTTTTCTGTGCTTTCAGATCGCTGTGAGCATGCTGACCTACCCGTTCCTTCTCGTGGGAGATCTCATGGCAGTGAACAACTGTGGGTATGTCCTTCACACTGAGATCTAAAGCTTTCCCTTCCTTTCTTTCAGCCCCTTGTTGTCTGAATGGGCTGCTAACGACCGTAAAGCTTTCCTGCAGCCCTGTAAACTCTGTGGCACCTCGAAGAGCTGGCTCGTTTCCTGTCCCAGGTTGCTTATAATTTTAGATCAGAGGGCACAGACACGAGCAGCAGAAAAGCTCAGGTGGTGAGAGATCGGGAGAGTTGTGGTGTGGTCTGATCTGAGCTAAGCTGGAGGCACAGGGATCAAAGGGACTGTGCTGGCTCCAGGGAGCAGCACGAGGGAGGCAGAGCTCTTATTGCAGCAGTGGGAGCAGACAGGAGCAGGACCAAGCTTGCCTTCCCAATCGCACTGCTGCAAGTCTTCTGCATTTGTGCTCATGAGAATGGGATGGGATCCAAGTCTGGTATAGTGTTCTCTCAGTATCTGCTGGCTTTTGAAGGTGTAGATACAGTCCTGGACTCTCAAGGTCTCCAGGTAACGCTCCTTGTTTGTGCACCCCGGGGTAATTAAATTACAGATCTGCTGCATTGTAAATAACGAGCTGTCACTTGGCCGCCAGCCCGGTGTGGACACTGTCCTGTGTCCTCACTCACACTCCTGCTGCTCTCCTGTTACCTGTGTGGGTAAGGTGACACTTCCACCTCAGCTGTTCCCTGTTGCCGTGCAGGTTGCGTGCGGGCCTCCCTCCCTACGCTCCCGCCTTTGCATCCTGGATCCACTGCTGGAGGTATCTCAGTGCTCAGGTGAGGGAGCAGGGCACACGCTGGGCTTTGGGCTCCCTCTGCTCCTTCCCCAAGTTTCCAGCATTTCCCAAAAGTGCCTGTGCTGCATCCTTGCCATGCTCTGCAGTCTGCTTCTATCTCTCCAGTTCTGCACTGCTACCAGCATGGCAGTGCTGCTCTGCCCATTGCACACCCCAAGCTTTTAGCCCATGCATTGCACACAGCAGAGTCTGTGCCCCCTGCAGCTGTCACCCTTGGGGGAAATGCCCAACTCCAGCACCCACAGGGCTGGGACCTCATTTTGTGCTGCAGAGCAGCCCAGGATGCCCAGGCCTTGCAGCCCTGCCCTAGAACAGCTGCAGTTCTCTGGCCAGGTGTCAGGCTGCCCTGACCCCGGGCTCTCCTCCTCAGGGGCAGCTGTTCCGTGGCTCCAGCCTCCTGTTCCGCAGGGCGCCCATCCCAGCTGCCTCCTTCCCCATGGACTGACGCCTCAGCAGGGAGAGCTCATCAACTTGGACTCCTCAAGAAACCCCAAGCTTGTTTCGATATCTGTATATTTCTCTTTTCTGATCCAAAGTCCATGGTGCCAGAATTGACACCTCCTCTCCAGCAAGGCCAGCAGCAGACTTCTGGACATGTGGGTTCAGGCTCCAGCTGGACCAAAGCTTCTTCCTCATGGTTGTCTCAACTGGGATGTGTAGCAGAGAGAGCAGAAAGCCATTGTCTCTTTGCTTCAGGCTGTAGCTCTGGAGTTGCTGGGGAAGTCCAGGAATCCAGAAAGTGCCCAGGTACTAAAGGAGCCAGCCATGAGCTGCGGGGACAAAAGACTGCTTTGTTCTGCCTGAGCTGGGAAGCAGCAGGAGATCCAAGGTCACCTCCCTGGGAAGGTTATGCCAGGTGACAGCCTCCTGCCTCATCCTTTCTGGAGAGAGCACTTTCGCCTGGCAGGTAGCTCATCCTGGGCAAGATCAACCTGGCATCCATATTTAAGGTTTGAGGGTACCTGAACACCCAGGAGCATCTCACCTCCGGTGGGCATGAAAAGGAAATTATAGGATCAAAACAGGGAAGGGAAACAAGAATCCCACTGCAAAGAACAGCAGAGTCCCAAAGAGACGGGTCCAGCCCAGCTCAGGGCAGTGATGGGATGTGGACACAGAGAGAGCCCTTGGGAAGGGACATGTGTTGCCAGTGCTGCTGCTTTGGGCAGCATTTCAGTCACAGAATGAGCTGTGTTTAGGATACAGCCAGCAGAGCTGAGGGCTGGGCAGGCAGCCTGCACACCCTTCTGAGGGAGGCTGGGTTGGACTGGCCTGGCTGCACCCAGGGGCATCTCCCAGGCTGCAGCACCACGAGCCCTGCTGGGCTCCTGCTCCCTTTGCTGATGGAAACGGAGATGCTGGAGTCTGGGAGCTGCACACAAAGGGTTCTCCTGCAGCAGGGACAGCTGTCCAGGGCTCTCTGCAATAAAGGGATACACCTGGAGCTGGCTAAAGGCTGGCAAGGCATCAGGGTCGAAGGCTCTTGGTGCTCAGTGGAGCACAGCTGGCTCTGTGTGTAGCAGAGCTCACCAGTGGCACCAGGGCAGGATTGATGCTCAGTTCCCCAGACAAGAGTTTTTGCACCAGTCTGTGCTGTGATGGCAGCCAGGCATTTTCCCCTTGTTTCAGTTCCCCACGAAGCAGTCTTTTGCACAGAGGTGATGCTGCACTCTCTGGGAAGAGGTTTAGAATTCCTTGGGCAGGTTCCCATGTGCTGCAGCAGCAGCAGCTGGGGTCACATCTCATCCTGCCCTTCTGGGGACCTGCATCACACAGGGCTTTTTCTCCAGCAGGCAGGGTCGATGCACACCCCAGGCAGGGCTTGCAGGACAGTGGTGGTACTGTCTGGGTATGTGCTGGGACTGGCAGCCCCCACCCAGCTCCCTTTGGTGTCGTGAAGCCCTGTCTGTCCTCCCTTGCTCCCAGTTTGTGTTACAGTTAAATAATGCATGGACCTGTTCCCTAACACCAGAGATGATTTCAAAGAGGATTTAATTATGCTCCAAAATACAGTTATAAAACAACTATTGGGTGGTTTTTTTGGTTGGTTGTTTTGGGGTTTTTGGTAGGTTTTTTTTTTCCTATATAACGTGCTCCCTTAGGGAGGGTTTCAGTTTAAGGCAGGCACTTCCTTTCGTCTTTTCTCCAAATGAGGGCCTAAACCAGCTATTTAAAACTCAGATTTCCGCTGATTTTCCTCACCTCCACGGAAGGTGGGCATATTTAGGCTGAGCAAACTGCAGTGGGTGCGCCTGGAGTGAGGGTGGAGGCAGCAGAGGGTTTGGGTGCTTGAAACAATAGATGTGGAATCTGGAGTTAAAATTGACCCTGAGATCTGGAAGGGGTGATGGAGACCCTTTGTTACTGTCAGACCAGTCAGGTGGGCTCACCCATTCCATCTTCCCCCTCACAGTTCCATCCTTCCCCACTGGCCTTTTATCACCTTGTTTTATGACCTGCTCCAACACAGGGCATTGCATCTGCCCTGTCACACAGCACCTGCTCAGGAACATGAACATTTACCCTCCAAATTAAAGCTACCTTCTGCTGCTCACATGCCTGTGAAACCTCCTGCAGCCTCTGCACAGCCTGACTGCAGCCACTGCAGGGAAAGTGCTATTTCCTGTCCTTTGAGGAATTTACCTAAGGAATTTACCTAAGGGATTTACCTAAAGCTGCACCAGTGCACGCATCCTGCCAGTAATTTCTGCCCAGTTCATCGGGGCTCACAAACTTGGCTGAAAACCCAACAGTTGACTGTAGTTTTTGCTCAATTTAAATGAAAACCAGGTTTCAAAGCTTTCAGTGCACTGCCTTACTTTGAAGCAAGGGGCTGCCATTCTTAGGATGATGGAATATTTCCTCACCTCCTATTTCTATCCCTGATTCTTGTTGTCCCGTGTTTCATTTGAGGGGCCCCACTACAAGGACCCTGCACAAGGAGCAGGCAAGGAGACATCCCAAATCTGGCTGAGCATCCCTCTCCCTGAAATTGCTACCCATTAGTCAGTGCCAGGCCCACAGCTGGTGCTCAGGTATCCCAGCTGAAGGGGATGGGGCCCCATTCCCACAGGAGAGAGGGTCCAGGCTGGAACATGTGGTCGGGAGAACAAATGAAGGGGTGGAGGAGGAGGTTTGGATCTGGTGCCCAGGATGGAGCCGAGGGTTTCTCCCACTGGCGCTCCCCTGTCTGCCCAGGAAACAAACCCTGGTTTAAATATTGACTCTCCTGCACAAAGCCAGGCTGGGTGGGGATCACTGCTGTTCGTGCCCGTGCTGTTTATCAGCCTCCAGTGGAAAACTGAGATTGCCGAGACTTTGGCCTCATCTGCTCCCAGCTGCCTGGGGGAGAAGGGCGGCAGCGACAGCAGCCAGGAGAGGGAATCTCAGGTCAAGGCTGGTCTGTCTCTCCACTGGGCTTTGGATGCTCGAGTCTGGCAGGATCTGGGAAGCAGCGAGATGGGCCTTTGTGCCCAGGGAAGTGCAGCTGAGCTCAGAGCGGCTGTTCCATCCTCCCCTTTCCCCTGCAGAGCTGTCCTGCTGAAAACCCTTCAGCTAGTCCAAACCCCCTCCTGGCCATGCTGCTCTCCTGCCGTGGAGCGGGAGGGAAGCATCCCAGAGAGCTCTCCCGATGCCTGGATGGTGCCTGGTGTGTCCCTGGTGTCTGGTCAGTGGGAAGGCCAGCCCTCCCCCACATCCATGGAGGGCCCCATCTTGCAGCCACGCATGAGGAAGTGCCCTGTGGCACAGCTGCCCTCGATAAGGCTGTTTGCTCTGTTCTCCCACAGTGCCGAGCTCCACGTAGGCAAATAATTCCTTAAAAAAAAAAAAAAAAAAAAAATGTAAAAAATAATAACCCTCACAGAGGAGATCCTGCTGCCAGGGTGGTGGGGCCGGCTGGTGCCAGGAAATGCTCAGGGTGGGGACTTGTATTGGGCCCAGGCACCAGCAGCACAGTGTCCCTGGACCTGTCCCTGTCTTCATACAGCCCCATCCCCTGGGATGGCCTTCACCTGAAATGGGGGATTGCAGAGGAGCTGGGTTCTCATGGATTCCCCCGGGATAAGGGAAATCCCATCTGGAAACAAGAAGAGGCCACAAAAAGCACAGTGGCAAAGCTCAGCCACGCTGACAGTGACAGCTCCATCCATCACTCGTGGCTGGTAAGAGGATGGGAAGGGTGTGGGGAAACTGCTTTCCATGTTCCTGCTTGCCTGGTGTGGGCTTTTTTTTGGGGTAAATTTCCCCAAATCCCCCTAAACTGAGCACCCCTGTTCCCTCCTGGGCAGTGCTCTCAGGGGGAGCCGGTGTTGTCTCATCCCACCCTGAGCGGATCTGGGGATTTCGGGGAAGAGGTGACAGCACAAGGTCAGCCGGGGCTCCTGCACACCTCCCTCGGCACTTACACCATCCCAGGGGAGGAACAGGAGGGGGAAAGTCTCCCCAGCTTTAAACTCGGCCCCTGTCCCCCGCTGTGACCCCGGGCCGGGCTGGGTCGGCATCGCCGCGGCCGCGGCCCTGGCTGCAGGCGCTGGCCCTGGCAGCACACACGTGAAATGTGAATGTGAATGCTCCCATCCCTCGCCATGGAGTTTCTTTCTCCCTGAAAAGCCGCCTGCGCTCTGCGGCCGGGCGGCTCTTGTCAGGCTGCCAGAGGAGGCCGGAGCAGCGTCACATGCAGCAAAGTTTTACAAGGCGAGCGAGCGTCTGGGGAGAGAGGGACGGGAGAGGGACCGAGCGCCGCACGCACACACCCGGACGCACACGCGGAGAAACCTCCTCCAGCTCTCATCCCAATGCTGATTATTTTTTTCTTTCCTCCTTTTTTTTTTTTTCCCCTTTTCTTTTTGGAAGAACAAAGACTTTGGGGTGGGTTGGCGCTGTTGTTTTTCCGGGGTTGCTGTCGGTGGACGGGGGGGAGGCTGGAGGTGGAAGGGGGAGCCGGTGGCTTGAATGGGAGAAAAGTCCCGAATTTCCCTGGCCGAGTTGCCGAGATTGTCTGTGCGAAACTTAGAGGAGGAAAGACGGGGGAGGAGGGGAGGGGGAAATAATTAAAAAATAAAATATGATGACGTCACTCGGAGCAGGGGTGCCTTCCCTGCTGCCTGTCAGATGCGCCTGAAAAGAACAGGGCAATAAAACAACAGCCGCCTCTGTCTCCCTCGTTAAACACGGCACTAATTGGATGTTAATTTTTCCTTGCTCTTCTCGCTGCTCGATTGTGAGGGCTCTGCCTGGCTCTCCCTCTCCCGCTTCCTTTCTTTCCTGTTGCAATGCTCTTGGCAGCTCTGAGGGACTCCGGACTGTGCGCTCCCCTCCCGCTCGTGGACTGGAATAATTCAGGAGCTGGGAGAATTAAAAAAGACGAGGCGCGGGGGCGAACGGTTCAGAAACGGGGCGGGCGTGATGGATTTCGAGAGCTACGCTAATCTCCCCGTTTCCCGTGCATTGTCCTGCCGACTTGGAGCTATTCTCTTCCCATTTGATTTCTCTTCCCCTCCTTTCCCTTCGCGTTGGGTTTGGACTGCAGGGCAAAAATATATGTTAAAAAAAACCAACAAAACATTAAAAAAAGGAAAAAAGGCAGGAAAAAAATAGAAAAAAGGCTTTTTTTAAAAAAGGGGGGGGAAGGAGAAAAAAGCCAAAAAA
>VXBI01003755.1:2407761-2439868 GCA_013397375.1 Toxostoma redivivum
GCTGCTGGGGCGGCTGCGGAGGGACGTGGCCGCAGGCCCGCTTCTGAGCACGGCGGCTTTCTGTTGGCGTGCGCCTCCCTCTCCCTCCCTCTCTCCCGTGCTCGCCTGCGCCCAGGCTGGTGCAGACAAAATGAAAACGTGTTTTGTTTTGGTTTTTTGGCATCTCCCCAGCAGCGCTACCAACCCCAGCTGCCCCCCCTTCGCTCCCTTCCCCAACCCGCCGCGACTCCCTTTTACAATCGGCACGACCCAGGTGCTCGGGCAGCAAGAGAATAAGGCCAAAAATACCCCTTGGCACCCAAACCACCCCCAATCTGCCACTCTCGGCAGCAACTGCTCCCAACCGGCCTCCATGGCGGGTGGGTTGTTGTTTGTATGTATATATATATTTTTTGTCCTCTTTTTTTCCTGCCCCCATCGGGTCCCTCTCGCGTTGGGTGTGTGTGTTCCTATTCAAGGACCCGCCACCTCCTGTCGTGCGAAAACCAGGAAGGAGGGAGCCAAGGGCTCATTGCTGCCTGGACGCCGGGGCGGCGGGCGAGGGAGACAACGATGGAGGACAAGAGGAGGGAGGAGAGGGATGGGAAGGCGGGAAAAGAAGCATGGGGAGGGCGGGAAAAAAATAATCCACCTCCCCAGGCCTTTTGTTTAACCTGCGTCGATGCAAAGAGGGGTCTTGGGGGTTTTTTCCTCCCCTTGTCTTTTTTTTTCGCCCTGTGCTTGAGCCCTATGGGGCGTTTTCGAGCCTGACGGGGCAACTTTCCGGAGCGGGCGGTGTCGGAGGTTGATTTTTTGGGAGGCGGAGGGCTCGTCCCGCAGGCGCGCGGCTCCGAGTGCAGGAATTCCTGCCAGCTCGCCTTTGTGCCAGCCTCCCTTGGCCTTGGGTGTCTCGTTCGGATGGAGCCTGGCATCCAGGCACCGCCCATTTCTTGGCATTGAGCTGCGAGGAGAAGGAAAGGGGAGAGAGCGAGCGAGAGAAGGGAAAAAAAAAAAGCTGTCTCACTCAAACTGGCCTTTCTCGGAAAAGGATCCTTCCCCGATGATTGTCCGGATAAGCGAAGCTAAATCCAGCCACTACTCAACAACAAAACCACTCTCTTCCACGGTGCGTCTCTCTTGCTGCCTTGGTACGAAATCGAACCTCACTCTTAATTTTGGTTGGTTTTTTTTTTTGTTTTTTTTTTTTTTTTTTTAGTCCGTGCGGTTGGGGTTTTTTTGCCTTTGATTTGAAATAATGTTTTGTTCCTCCAGTTGCTCCGTCGCTTTATTGTTGCTGTAACCTGCCTTCTCCCCGAAATCCCTTCTCGCCGAGTCCTCCGGCCCTTGGTGCTAAAACACCCGACTTTAATCGGTCTCCTAGAGAGGGATGCATAGCAGATAGGCAGGTCCCTACGTGCAGCATTTGGAGCAGAACTGGAGGGTGATTTCTCTCCGAGCCCTCGCCCCACCACCCGGGACGTCCCCAAGAGCCACCCGGGGCTGGGCGTTGTCGCCCGGGTGCCTCTTTAGTTCCCCAGCGGGCACCGCGGACGGGGGAGAATGTGTCGAATCATGTCGGATTTGCAATTCAACATGGCAGCCGGAGAAACGTGGTGGGAGACGCTGGGCACGGGCACTCCTGCCAGCCAGCGCAGGGTGGGGGCACGGCAAGAGCCGAGGCACGGACAGGGAGGACGAGAGGACAGCGGGCAGGACACCGGGGCGAGGTCAGAGCAGGAGGATCATTTAATTTAATTTCATTTGAAAGGGGGTGAGTTCCACCAGGAGCGGTCCGGGAAGGAGGGAACTCAAGCCGCCTGGTTTTGTCAGCATTAACTGTTTAGAAGCTGGCTGGTTCCCCAGGCTGGCACGGCGTGCCCGGGCGGGCGCGGGGCTGGGCGATGCCCGGAGCGGGGCGGGACGGGGCACTCCAGGGGCGGCTTTTCCTGGAGCCACGGCGGCCTCGGGGCCGGGCCGCCTGCTGCTGGAGGAAGCCCTGCGAAGGCTCGGGATGTTCCCGGCTGCTGCTGGAGGAAGCCCTGCGAAGGCTCGGGATGGTTCGTCCCTCCAGCCTCGTGCAGGTTCGCGCCTCGCACCGAGATTTGGCACGGCCTTACCCGAGCCCAGGGCTTGCCCCAGCGCCGGGGAATCTTGCCCTCTTTCTGTCAAACTTAATTTAGGCCTGGTCGGGACACAACAAAAGCAGCTTGTTTGCAGGGCAGGGTTCTCCTTCCCGGCTGCCGCGCGCTCCGCAGGCGCTCGGAGCCATCAAAGCCACCCCTCCTCCTTCACCAAATTTTTCCTCCTCTTCCCCGCTGCCCAGCCTCCCCGCTCCTCCTCCTTTCTCTGAAAAAAACCCTTTTTCAGTGAGCGTCGCATGGCCCTACAGTAAAAACCTTGAACTGGCCACAAAGCACCCGAATGCCCCGGCCCTTGTGAGCCTCTGTGACCCTCCAGCCTGCACTGGCTGTACCAGCCCCGCTCTGGGGACATTCCCAAAAAACTGCCTCACCCACCAGGATGGTGACACCCTCGCAGAGATGCTGTCCTGGGCATTTCACACCTTCCTGACCCTGCAGGGAGCTGTGTGGCCTCATGCACCCTGGTTTGGTGCCTGGGATGCTGGGGTCCAGTCCTGGACCTTGCTTGTTGTGCTGTTTCCACAGCACCCCACGGCTGGTTTGGCAGATGAAATTCCCATTTGTGGGTGCTGGGGGCAGCAGTCAGGCATTTGTGGGGTCTGACCCCCAAAATGTGCCACGATGGTCTCTTCAGCAGGGTGCATGGACACAGCGGGTTACATGCAGACCCTTAATGCCAGTGAAAAGGCAGCACAACTGTTATACTCATCATTCCAGCTTTTCCCTTGCAGATTATTTATACAAAAAGGGGCTGGGGTGAAACCAGACCTTTCCCAATTTGCTCCCAATCCCTATTGCTTTCCTGTGAAAATCTGGTAGAGAGCAAATACATAAAAAAAAAAAAACGAAAAAAACCCAAAACCCCAGTGAACCTTCTGCAAACAGCCTGAGAGGAAAAAAAGTCTGAACTCAAGCAAGGCTCTTCTGACGTGTCCTAAGTAAAACATCTGGCACCCCTGGAAGAGCCGTCCAGCCAAGGGACACAGCTGTTTTATTCCACACAGCTCACAGCAAAACAGGGCTCATACTTCCAGAACATGGCTCAGCAGAAAGGGTAAATTCTTGAAAGGGGGAGTCAGATCTTTGTGCTGTTTATTGCCTCTGAATCCCCAGTTTGCTCTCAGGCTGCTCTGGTGTGAGCTCTGCTCCATCTCCTGGCAGGAGACCAGGAGCTTTGCTCTGAGGCTGGAGCCTTGTTCAGCTGCTGTAACCCCCAGCAGGCAGCAGAGCCACTCTGGATTTGCACAGACATTCCTCACAGCAGGATCAGGCCCCCAGGTTTGTCGAGGGTGGCTCTGGGAAATTTCCTTTCCTTAAAAGGACCAAGTTTGGCCAAGGCAGAGTTAGAATTGTGATTTCCTTTTTTCTTTTTCCTCTCTTTTTTTTTTTTTTTTCATCCCCTACAACTCAGAGCCAAATTTATATTGGTGAGAACTGCCTGATTTACAGCTGCAGAAAATGCTGAGCTCTGTGTCTCCACAAGCCAGACCTGAGGGGCAAAGCTTCCCCCATGCTGGACCATCCATGTAGCAGCTTCACCACTCCAGGAACTACTTCTGGTGGGGAAAGAAGGGCTAAAAGGCAATGAGACTAATTTGACCTCTGTGGGCTCCACCCTCTGCTTTTCCACTAATTTTACCAAGGGATTTGGGGGTACAGTTTTCATGAGATCCTTGTAGAAGCCCATCCAAGGGAGAGCTGATGCTGGCAGGCTCATGCACCGTGGGGATCATGGTGTCCAAGCACAGCCAGATCTGATTCACCCTCTGTACCACCCCACGGCTGGGCCTCAGAAGAATCAATACCATTTATTTTTCTCCCTGCAGTGTTTTTCTCTCTCTGCCATCTCTCACAGCCCCTAATTTCTCTCTGGCTTTTTTTCTATGGTACTGGCTTTTTATATTGGAGTTGCTCATAGCTACTGTTTAACTTGAGTGATAATTGGCTGCTGTGAAAGGTGAGGTCTGGGAGGACACAGCTAGGAGGTGACCAGTTTGTTATTGTAGGGCTGTTCATGGGCACTGAGCTGTGAAGAGTTTGGCTTGCTTAGATTGCTCTCCAGATAGTCCTGGCCACAGGAACTGTTAGAGAAGTAGCCCAGCAAAGGACACAACCAACAGGCTGCAGGAGGCAAGGTGTGGAGTCAGAGGGATGGGGGTTGTGTTGTTGAGGTGGCAACCAAATATCTCCCTGGTCTGGGGGATCTGTGTGGGGTGGCTTCACACGAACCTCTCTTGCTCATTCCCACCCCAGGGATTTGCTCTTCTGTGGTCCCTGCCAGCACATCATCATCCTGCTGGGCTTGGGAGGCCCAGCCCAAGGGAGGTGGCTGTACATCCCTGGGCAGGATGTTTCTCCTCATCTGCAAGACAACAACAAACTTCTTCCTCCTCCTCCTTTCTCCTTCCTCCTCTTCCCCCCAGTTTGAGGGCTCTGCAGGGCAGCCACAGCCACCTTTATCTCAATCTTCAGGTCCGGTTTGGACTCATGGGATGGTCCATGCTGATGTTTCATTGCCAGGTGTGAAGACCTGAGGCAGATTTGCAAGGTCTGGGAGCTTCTGTGAGTAACACCAAGAGTTGAGGTTCTCTCACCCTTCATTCTTGGTTTGCTCAGTGCTGGGCATTGGCCCTAATGGGGGGAACAGAGGTTGTGGGGCAGCATCCTGGCATGTGGAGCCAGAGTGAGTCTGGATGGGGAGCAGGATGGGTGCAGGCACAAGCATGGGAACAGTTTAGTTTGCTTGCATCAATTTTGACAACAGAAATGTGAGCTCATGCTGGCAGTGGAGACATCCTGGGCATGCAAGTAGAGAAGGTCCCAAAAGGCCAACTCGGAGCAACAACTTGGGTTATGAAGTTTTCTGAGCAGGAAACTCCTCACAGAGATTCCACCAAAAGTCAGGGCAGCTGCTGATGCCAATGTGATCGACAGCTTCAGTGTCTGCACATCTGCTCCCAGAGCTCCTGTTTGTGGGAGGAGGATTGGGCTAAGGCCCCTGGAGCTGAGCAGCCCCTCAGGGAGGATGCTTGGGATCATCACTCCAGCTGCTTTGCTTTGGGAGCACATCACTGCCTCTGAAGAGAGCTAGGATGAGTGCACAGGGACATGGATAAAAGCATCTGGGAGGGCTTTGCTCCTTCCTCCAAGGTGGCACTGAACAAAATCCAAGCAGGTGATGAAACCAAACCACTTGGCATATTTCAGTCCTCCAGATGCAAGAATACAGATGAGGTTTCCAACATCACTTCTCAACTCAGTCTGGCCAGTCATCTCCTACAGGATGGTGGGGAATTTCTTCTGCTGTTTTCAGTCCACAAAACTTCCTTCTCTCTGTGTCCCCAACAGCCACGTGCTGTGACCACACACAGGAGCAGCTGCATCTCAGCAGAGATGAGGAGACACACAGTGAGTGATGTGTCAAACCCCAACAGTCTTTGCTCACCTTGCTAACCCTGAACTCTTTCTGGCTCTTCAGAGAGGCAGCAGCAAAAGCAGAGCCTGGCAACAAACAGCCAGAGTAGGGAGAGCTGAGCTGATGGAGCCTGGCTGTGCTGGAGCTGGCAGCCAGCATCTGCCCCGACCTGGGGCTGGATCCAGCCGTGCCTGAGCATGGTGGGAGTTCCCATCTGGATCTCAGCTTTGCAGCCCAGGCCCTCCCCTGCCCAGGGGATTAGCAGGGATGCTGTTCCCAGGGCGGGGGAAGGGGCTAATGAACAGAGACAGGATAACGAAGCAGGTACGGGCTTCCTGTACTTTAGGGCTCAGGAGGAAATCCTGCAGCTGGTGAATCTGGATACGATTAGTGTCCATTTCTCCCTGTGTAATCAACCCATCTGTTCATCCTTGTGCATCAGCCATGCACGCCCCACTGCAGGCAGATGCCTCTCGGGCTCTGTTTCCATCCCTGTCTGCCCCTGGGCTCACAGCCTGGGCTGGGCTGGGCCAGGCTGGGGGAGCTGCAGCCAGCACAGCCACGATCCCAGCGAGCAGCAGGATCCAGCCCAGGAAAATCAGCTGCCCTGGGGGAGGGCAGCTTCTCCAGAGGGCTTGGAGCAGTTCAAAGGGATCGCTGTGACACATAGATAAGCTCAGCTTTCCAGGCTCTGCTTGCTCATCCCAGCTCAGCTTTGCCACAAGCAGGTAAAGGTGGATTATGTTTGGCTGCCTGGCTTCAAAGCCTTGTTCATCCCTGGGATGCTGAGCACAGGACACACAGGCCCCTCGTGGGGAGGGAGGGACTGGGCTCTCAGCCCTGCTCTGTAAGAGCACTGGTAACATCATAGGTTCTAGGATAGGTTCTCTAACATAATAGGTTCTGTAGGATCCTGAGGGTTCATTTCAGCTTCTTTTCCTTGGCAACTTTGTCCAGCTATGCAAAAAACACAACAGCCCAGCAGTGGGTTACAAATGTCAGGTAACACACCAGCCTGGGCTGAAATGAAGTCAAAAGAGGACCTGGTGTGTGGTTCAGTGTTTTTTTTTTTTTTTTTTTGTGCAATGGCTCAGGTTTGCATGGTCCTTTAGTATCTTCTGAAAGGTCCAGCTTGGTGACAGAGTTGGGACAAAAGTACAGGTAACAATCCCCAGTCCTGGTGTCTTGTATATCTAAACAATGTCGACCCCCACTGAAACTGCTCTTAGTGGTGTCACTGGAATGTCCTGGGGGATCTGTCACAACAAGTGCTGTCCATGTAAAGGTGAAGATGGTCCCTACCCGGGGGAGTTTACATGCACAGCCCAGTCCTCCCCCATTCGTGTTGTTCAGGGCTCCAGGCACCTGAGCTCCTGCCATTTGCTGAGTGCCAAAATGTCACTACAGCCAGGAGCAATCTCAGGAATGCAGCACAGGTTAAACATTTCATTTGCTTTCAAGGGTTACTTGTTGCTTCATTTCTAAATGCAACCTGTCCTCAGCCCCTGTTATATTGCTCCGGGCTGCTCTTTGGGTCCTAAATTTTCTGATTTTTGTTTGGCTTGGAATGCATTGATTTACCATAAGGAATAAATGAAAGGCAAAAGAAAACAGCAGTACTTGTTTGCATAGGCCCTACATTGTTCTGTGCTCTGCTGCTACTGAAATAGGAGTGATAAATCCACTCCCTGGACAGAGGTTTTTTGGGTGGTGGCTGTGTGCAGACAAGGCCAGGGAAGATAAACAAGCAGAAAAAAAAAATGGGTTTAGGAAATGACAGTTGAGGATGGTCAATCAACTGATGGGTCAAAGCCAGCACAAGACCATCAATTAGCAAAGCCATATTGATTTTGTTTCTCCAAAGCATTTTTGTGTCCACAGAGAGGGCCGAGAGCTGGATCTGTGGTCAAAGTTGGCTGCAATTAGGAATCTGTACAGTTTCTGTGTTGCAAAGGATGAGTTTTAGAAAGGATTCTGCCTGTAGAAAATATGTCCACAGTTCCAGAAGGGCTCAGCCAAAAGGGTGATGAAAATCTGTCTGTTGGTGTCCTCGTCAGAACTGCTGGAGGTGGGAACATTTGCTAATCTTGCTTATTTTAGGGGCCCTGCTTTCAGAAGCAGTTCAGTTCTGAAAATGCAGCTCTGAAAACTCAGCTCTTAAGAGTCTCATACAATACACACCTCAGACTAGACTAAAGAGGGGTGAATTTTTCAGACTGTAGGTTCTTGCCTGCCTAATTATGATTTTCAGCTTCTTATGATTCGGTCTTTGCATTGTATAAATGTGACACAGAAGAAATAGCTGTGACATTGCCTGGCGTTTTCTGCTCCAGCTGGGGAGGAACCAGCTAAACCTGCAGGGTTTCAGAGCTTGCAGAGCTGGTGTGGAAGGAGAATTTAATTTCACGTTTGGGAATCAAGCTCAGTTCCCTGAGTAATCTAAACTGTCACAATTTCTCTTCCTCCTGCACCCCCAGGTGTGGGGACAGTGTCACTATTGAGGTGTAACTTTGGCACCCTGAGGCAGTACAGAGTTGAGCAGGATTGTTGTATTCATACCAAACATAAATTCAAGGCAAACAACCTTCATCAGCTCCAGTGGTTACACCTCTACTGGAAAATTGCAGCAGGTTAAAATCTCCACTATGGGTTTTGTCTTCCCTGTTCAGTTTCCTCAATAGACACATAAGGTGTCTGAAGCTGCACAAAATGGCTTTTGGATGAGCTCGGGTCTGGCCAAAGTCTAAACTGGTTTGGCTTGCAGGATTTGTGGCAGCTGCAGCTCCAAATCAGCCTGGGATGGGTCCCAGTGATATGCACAGAGAAGCCATCTCTCACTTCAGAGAGTTCTCTGCCACCATCCAGCTTCTGGAAGAGAGGAGAAGCTGCCCTGGGTGTGAGCAGAGCTCCAGGGCAGGGTGGATGCAGGTCACGGACAGACTGCTGTAAAAAGGTCAGCAATGGCTTGGGGTTTTTCTGTGTTTTGTAGCTCTGGAGCCCCAGAGCTCTGTGTGTGATATGGCAGCTCCATCTTCATCCATGGTGGGAGCAGGAAGGAGCTTGGATGGACTCTGGCCTTTATGAATAATGTATAGGAGTTCAATTCTTCTCTCCCTGGTGGAGGGAGAGCACAGTGTCCCAGCTGGTAAAAACTGGGAGCCAGTCTTGTTAAAGCCAGTGTTAGACTTAAACCTTCATGAGATCCACTGCCTCAAGCAATCCTGCTGTTCAAAGCACATTTGGTTAATTAGTACATTAACTAATAACCTTCTCAGCATCCCAGGTAGGGAATATCTGTCTCCCAAAGGAAGAAACAGAGGCAAAGTGACTAAGACTGGATGCAGGAGCTTAGCAATGCAGCTGTGAAATCTGATTTTTTCCATCCTAAATGATTTTGTGTGGCTGCTGCTGCCTTATGCACGTAATTTCCCTGAGACAGAAATGGAGGAGTCCAAAAACCTCCCAAGAGAGTGCTCAGGCCCAGTGAGGGAAGGTACCACTGGACAAACCTGAGAAGAACTGAATCCATCCAAATACTCAGAGGAGGCAATTTGCTTCACCCACATGCACCAACTAAGGAAAAAAACCAAAACCACTTCTGCTCATTTTCAAGAAAAGTTTTTTCTCACCAGCTTGGGTTTTCACTCACATCTTCATCTACTCTGAATTTCATGAGCAAATGGCCAGTGTGGGGAGGAGAGAGCACACAAGGACTGGCAATAGAGGCTCACTGGGATGGGATCAGACCAGAAGGATAAGACCTGAAGAGATTCAAACAAACAGCCAGAGGGGGAACTTTGATGCTGAGGAAGTTCTTTGACTCCAGCACATGATGATGAGCAGCTGATTTCCACAGCTTTGCAGCATGGCTGGAAAAAACCCTGAGCTGAAGCACAAGGGTAGAGTTCTTTGGCTTGCAAGACTCATGACAACACCACAGATCCTTTCTCACGAGCACTGATCCCAAACAGAAAGGGGAGGCTTGTTCTCTCCACCCAGCTCTGACCTGAAGCTTTGTGCTTTCCCTACTCTCAACTGACAATTCTCAGCAGCAAGGATGAGTGTGCAGAGGAATGAGAACCAAGTCCTGCATGCAGGGATCCATCCCCGAGGAGGAGAATCTCACGGGGTTTAATTATGGGGCCACGTGCCTTAGCAGCGTGCTGGCTCCCAGCCAGCCCAGGCAGCCACAGCCCTGCTCAGCACTGGAATGTCAAGGGAGTGCCTGGAATGAGGGACCTGGTGAGGTCACAGAAGCAGAAGGCCCCAAAGCAGGTGGCTCCTTTCCTGACCATGGCTTAATCCACCACCAGTTTGCTGAGCCCACAGCAGCTCAGATTGGAGGCTACAAAAATATCCCTGTTCAGCAACTCCTCCTTTGTCCTTTGTGAAGCTCCAGCATTTTAATCATGTTCACACCTCCCTCTCCTGACACAAATCATCTCAGCTCCCTCCCAGAGCCACAAAACCTGTGCATTCCTGGTCTCATTCCCTTGCTTACATGTCAGACACTCTCCCCTCCATAAGCTTCCCAAACATCCCCATTTGCTTGTTCTCTCTATTCCCATCTTTCCCCCATGCATCCTCATTTGACTAAGATTTGTTGAATAACCAACTAGTGCTGTTATTTGTTGAATAATCAGCTACATACAGTTTTAGGTGTGCTGTTGATAGATTGAGCAATCCCAGCCCCATGCATGTCCCCAGTTCCATATTTCTCCATCTCAGGACCACCAGGAAGGTGCTGCTGTGGGGGCCCTGTTACTGGGAAAGGCAAAAACCCCCATCTTGTAAATGTGTCTTGTAAACGTGTCTCATCCTGCTCTGTTCATTTTCACTCAGAATAAGGGGAAAAACAGAGTTCCTCAGGTTGTCAGGGGTTTCTAGAAGAGAGTGCTGGTGCCAGAGAAGCTGAAATTGGTTTTCATTCTTAGCTTCAGCCTGACATGCTGCGTGTGGACATTCTTGATCTGTTCCTGTACCCATCTAGAGCCCTTTGGTCCATTCTCCAACCTGTCTTGCTGGTTTTCCTGGAAGAGTATTGCACAAGAAATGCACTGTTCTCTCCTTGCAAAGGCATTTTCAAGCAAGCCTTGTCTTCTCAAAGCATAATAAAATAAACCAGACTTAGATCTCTCAAATACCTTCAAAATTCCCAGACTTTGAGGTTAATACAAAGTGCACAAACCTACCTGTGGGGTCACATGGCTCCACATCAAACCCATACCAGAAATCAGGATATCCTGAGCAGGCTCTCAGTGGAGTTTGTTATAGGTGATGCTTATTTTTAGGGGCATTTTAATAAGCCTAATCAATCACAACAAATTACTAATAAATCCATAACAATTTTCACCTGGAGATCTTAGGTTACTTTGCCAGAAATTGCAGTGAGGAATAGTGGTTACTAAAAAGTCTGAAGATTTAACTTTTTTCACAGGGTAATTCAAGATGTGGCCATTATGCTTCTGCTCTGAATTACTTTGCAGAGGAATTACTCTCCTCACTGACTCCAGAAAGCTGAGCAGGTCCAGCCTCCTGTGCTTAATTTATCCCATGAGAATATGGCAGAGTGCTTCATCCTACTGACAGCCTTCCTTACAGGATTTTCCTACAGGTCCTGTAACAGCTTCAAAGCTGCTTTTGGCATTTCTAATTCCCTGCATCCTTAAGAGATAGGACTTCTAATGGGGAGATCTTACCAGTCCTAAATCCTGGGAATACTCCTGATTTTCTCACCTTGTCCCATCTACAGAAGCAGGAAGCCCAGGGGGTGTTTGATTTGTGTCCTCCTAAGGCTCTTCCCACACCAGGTACTCCCAGACAGGTTCGTGAGGTGTTTGCCTTGCTCTAAAAACCTGCCATTGGTTTTGGTCACGATTTGGAGGAACATGATGATGTGATGGAAGGTGGGATTCATGAGTGTGTGTTGTTGGATGCTAACTGGAACTTCAGCCCTGTGTTTTTGGGAGAGGAGGGTCCAGTGAGAGATGTCTCCAGTTCCTCAAGCCATGGGCGCGTTGCCCGGATGGGCAGCTCTGGTGCTGCTCTGGGGAAAGGCAGGAAGATAAAAGTCCTGGAGCTCAGGAGGCCTTTAGTGGGCAGCAGGTCCTGCTGGAGAGAGCCTGTGTTTCTGAGGCAGCTGTGACAGAGCGAGCGAGGACAGCTCTGCTGTTCCTGCGGGCGCCGTTGGGATCCGGGCTGCAGAGGCCACGCTGTCCCCAAGGCCGGGTTCCTGTCCCCCTCTCTGCGGGTGTTATTTACACCGTTTCCTGCCCAGGGAAGTTCAGCACTTTGACGTTACTGGGTTGGTTTCCGCCCTCCTGCCCGGCTCCCTTCGGGAGCTCCAGCAGAGCCCGGCAGCAGCCAGGCCAGGCCGGGCCGGGCCGGGCCCCGCGGGTGGGATGGAGGCGCCAGCCAGGCCCGGGGAGCCAAGTGTCACCCATGTCAGGCTGGACAACTCCGGCTCAACCGGCTTGGGAGGGCTGGAAAACCACGCCTGTGTCCGTCCCTGCGGCTCAGTCCTGCTGTGGGACTGGACGGGGCCGGCAGGAGGAAGGAGGACGCGCCCGGGCATGGCTGCGGAGCTTTTGGGTTCCTGCCGAATTGACGCCCTCCCCTCTCCCCCCTCATCCTTCCCGCCTGGCCTGCGTCTCCCCTCCCTTCCCTTCTCCCTCCCATCCCGCAGCAAACAAAATGGCTGCTCCATGGCCATTTTGTTTCCCGTCTGGAAGGGGGAAGCCGGGACGCCGGGACTTGGCTCTTTTTTGGAGGCTGCGGCCATGTCCGAGCCCAACTCTCTCGTCTCTACGTGGCACCGGCTGTAGCAAGAGAGAAAGGGGAAAAAAAAGAGGGAAAAAAAAAAAAAAAAGGACATTTTTGGAACGAGACCAAAGGCAGAGAGTGGGTAGTTTTGGCGTATGTTGAGCACTGAAAATGCCTGGAATTGCCAAACTGAGCTTTTGTATGAGCAGCGTAAGGGCTACTCGGTGCACGCAGAGCCGCGGGGCTGCACGGAATAGCCGGACGGAAAGGTTTGTTCGCTATACTCAATAAAACAGCCCTCCTTTCTTCTGGATTTATAAAGTACCAGAGAGCACTGTTGTCTTAATTTGTTTTTTGGACGGGCGGATGATTTTACACATCGGCTTGGTATGACCAGAGCCGGTCATTGCCGGACAGCAGCGTTTTAACCTGTTGTGTGTCCTCTTGTTTTTGGTGCATACGGGATCTGACCTTTCCACCGAGCTGGCACCGCCTGGATTTAGCTGATGTAATCCGGAGGATATTTTTTTAGGGATTTTTTTGTTTATTGCCTTCTTCCCTTGAAAGTTTTCATCTCAGGAATAAAAACATCTTAATTTAAATATTTAAAGCAATAGCTGTTCTTGGCTTTTTAAGCCCTTGCTTTTCTCCCAAGGCTGGAGCTCTTCTGTGCTCACAAGCTGTTTACTGCACTCTGTGTGTATCCTGCACACGTTAAGGTGTGATACTCAACAGAAACACCATCAACAGGAACACGCCTTGAAAGTTTAAAGCAACTTGGTGGCGTTACTGTAAAATTTTGTGCAGAAGCAGGGCAAAAACACCAGAACATGCGCCAAATAAAAGTGCTTTTTTTTTTTTTAAGTGATTCTGCATTTCCTTCAGTAGCCTGGATGTCTTGGCGTTAGTAGCCACGTTGCTTTGTTCATGGACACTCCGAGGAGCAGATCCCTGCCCTGTGGCACAGGGGGAATCAGGCTCTGATAAGGCGTTGGAATGATCATCCTGCCGTTCCTTGAGTGGCTTTCCAGACATGTGGAGAGAAGCAGACACTTCCAGAGCGGAGCTGGGAAGGAGAGCAGAGAGGTGAAATGGCTTTCCTTGCACAGAAAGGTATTTGATTTGCCTCCATATCCCCTTGGCTTGTTTGCAAGCAGACAATAGAGAGAATGGCAGGGCCACGGTGGTCCCGGAGCCAGGCGGGCGCTGGGTGGGTGCTTCACGGTGCAAATTTAAAATGTTTTGGTCCAAATCTACATTAGAGATGGACATTACCTGCACACCTTTCATGAGCAGATTATGAACTGCACATTGAGAAGGTTAACAGTATTAATAGAACAGTTTTGTAGAGTATAACAGAAAAAAAAAATACTCTTTCCTTGTATTTTTGAGTCAACCTGTAGAATCGGGTGCAGAACAGGTAAAAATAAGCCTGAAGGATATTTTTTTCCTCTTATTTTTAGTATTTAGTGAAATCACTCTGTGAAATATTAGTAGCGCCTATCTTTCATGACAAAAATTCTGGGATTTTTTTTTTTTGTTTGTTTCAGGAAAGGGTGAGGTATATACAAATTTACAAGGAAAATACACAAACATTTAGAAAATCCATTACCCTTACGACCACCTTTAATAATGCGTTTACAAAGGGTTCATAAAAGATAAGTCATATAACAAACAGGTTACAGATGCCTGCATTATAGATAACAGTATCAGATTCATTAATAATGATCCAGATGTTTAGAAACATCTGATAGGACTCAAGACAACCCCTAAGTGATGAGCAGCTGTTTATAAAGATACCTGCTAATTGTTTAATAATAAATGCAATGACAAAGTTGATGTGAAATATTCCCTATGCCATTAAAAGTGTGTGGAGTAAAAGCATTGCTGAGAGACAGGGGCTGTTGCAGGATTGAACTGTAAATATTTTTACTTCCATTTCTCTTTCCCTATTCACAGTGCCTTTAATTGACTGTTTCAGAGTGGGATATTTAATACTGACTTTAGGATGGGGTGTTTGCGAAGATGGTTGGCCCTGCTTTGCTGAGAGGTTTGCCTGGCCTGGGAGAAGTTATAAACAACTGGTCTTCATGGCTAGTTTGGCAAATGTTGTTTTTTTATTGCTTTCCCATGGCTCAGGGTGTGTCCAAGATGGGTTTTTGGTCTGTTTTCTGCTTTTCGTGTGCGCGGGTTCCTCGCTGGCGGCCGGATCAGCAGCTCAAATTGGCGTTGTGGGTCCCCACAATGTTGGGGAGTTATTGAAAACCTTCCACGCTTCTTTTGGCTAATTCTGGGTTTGATTTTTAAATCTTTTTTTGGTCTGTTTGGTTTTTATTTTTCCATCCCAGCCAGGTTGGGAGGACATGAAGCCAAGGGAACAAAATGGCCACACTCGGCCATTTTGTGCCAACGCCGCCGTTCCTGGGTGTCGGGGCCGGTTCTGCCCCAGCTCCAGGAGGCTGAAAATCCTCTTGGAGACTCAGGGTCTGAAAATCCTCTTGGGGACTCAGGGTCCTGATTTCCCCCTGAGAAGCCCTCCCTGTCCCTGGCACGTTTCGGCACCGACGCGGGACCGCGGCTTCACAAAGGCTGAAAGTGGTGTCAGCTTTTAAAGCAGAGACTTTGTTGTTTTATGGTTTCCTCCTCCCCCCTCCTCCATTTCATTCAGCGCTCTTGAATAAACCAGATCAGCTCCTCAAGGCTTCAGAGCCTTTCCAGCTCCTCTCTGAGGTGAGCTCCTTTTAAACGCAGACACTTGGCCGTGCTCAGGAATCTCTGGTGAAAAGATGTTTCAGAATTTGGGGGGCATCATCTTGGGTTTTCTGTTGGGGTCATCACAAGCCACCCTGAGCCCTGATAAACGAGGAGCAGGTTAGGTTACTTCTTGATCCCAAAAACAAGTCTGAAAGCTGGATTGGAAATGCTATTTTTATTCTAGCCTGGAGGATCTTTCTGTGAAAAAAACAAACCCTTTACCTGTTAATTTTCCTCACCCCTCCAAGCACTGTAGACAGTGGGACCATGTAGTGACACACTCTGTGCACAGGGACCTTTGTGCAGTGGCTTGCAGAGACCGATGAAGTGTTTTCACAGAAATCAGATTTGATCAATTTTGAGGGATCCATATGAATCTGGAAAGTGAAAATTACAGGGGCACTGCCTTAAGGCCTGCACAGAAAGTGGTGTTTTTTGAAGAGGTTCTTGGCAATCAAGTATCCAAAAATCTTTCAAGACTGGGTGTAATCTCAGAAGGCAGTGAGAGGCTTTGGGTGTGGGTCTCTGACTTGTACAAACCCTGTTGGCTGTTTTATCCAGAATTTTGCGTAGCTACATCATATCCAGGCAAATTTGGGCACATCTCCTTGCTTCCCCATCTTTTGTCTTGGTGGTTTAGACCTCAGGTCATGGGGAGAGGGAATTCCTGTCATTGCAATTTGTGTAGGACAAACAAGTGTGACAGCGATACTAAGGATAGGATGCTCTTAGTCATCCTTACTGGGCATAAAAAAATCTAAAAAATCCCCCTGTTTGATCCATAAATCCTCCTGTTTGACTCCTTTCTTCACAGATTCTGCTAAAATCAGGATTCTGTGTCAGCAGCTGGGTATTCCCAAAACCTATACTCATTAAGACAATTATTATAATTAAGTCTTCTGTTTTCAGGTTTACTTATAGAAGTCAAAAGGGATTTTTTTTTTCTCTCTGCATGTATAATTACATCTATGTGAACTCAGACTTATTTAATTTAATTTCCCACCAACAGTTTGAGATTGGCCCAAATACCTGTTGTCTGCAATGGTGTCACAAGTGACCTTTGAAATGCCTGCCTGATACATGTGATTATATGCTTAAAGTAATATAAACCACCAGATTGGGTACCAGGAAAAATTGTTCTCCAGGTCAGTTGCTAAAATCTCTTTGGAGAAGACTGGCATCCTCTGCCTCTGTTCATCACCCAGGAAGCATCTGGAATACCCACCCTCCCAGGTTCTCACCAGTTACTTCTGTTGGCTTTCTTGCCACCCTTCTGCTTGATGCTTGTGGCAGCAGCTAAATTTTTGGGAAGCTGAAATATTTTAGTTTAGACTAACCCTTCTGTCCCCCAGGAGCTGAGCAGTGACAGACCTGATGGACCCTTAAGCCTGGCTGTCACCTCATCCAAGCTCTGGCTGGTGTTGCATGTGCTGAGGAGGGATGTGCAGCCCCTGTGCATCCCTTTTTATGCTGATAAAGACAAGAGAAATAACATTTCCCATCGGGAGGCTGTTTGGGATGCACTTGGCACCAGGGATGGGCCAGGCACTGCAGTGCTGTAGGAACCAGTTCCACCTCATTGGGGTTTTGACGTTGCTCATACCCTGTTACACCAGCAGAGGCCTGGGCCAGATGGTCCAGCACAGTGGGTCATTCCCTGTGAAGGACCAGTTTGTCAAAGGAAATTAAGAGAATTACCTGAACTGGGTTGAATGCCAGTGAGGAGAGCCTGTGGAGAGCTCTGGAAGAGGGCACTTCCCAAACCTTGTGCATAGATACCCTTGTACCTGAGCCCATCCTAAACTCTCACAAGGATTCCAGCTACAGTAGTTCACCAAAGCTCTGGGAGTATTTAGGCTGTTGCCTGGTAGCTGTGGAAGCACAAAGCATTAGGCAGCTTTTATCCCTTTGGAGACTTCTGCCTGAGCCCCCTCCTCTCCCAGCACAGCACTCAGCAGATGCTTGTGGAGTTTGGGGACATCTCCTGCTGAGCTCCCATGGGAAGTTACCCTTTGGATCTGTGCTGGGCTGCACATGCAGCCTGCTTGGCGTGGCTCCCTCGTTGTTAGGGCTGCTTTAATCTCCAAGGGGAATTCTTTCTCCTTGCAAAAGAGCCTCACACATTTCTTTCAAATTGCCAGATTAATACCTCGCCTCTGTATTTGGGTGTACAGAGAGTGAAGAAGCCTCAGAAGGTGAGCCAAGGGCTTGGGGGGAAGCCAGTCTGTCTCACATCCATGCTAATAATGCTTGGCTGGGCTGGAGCATTAGAGGGACAGCACGGCTGCATGTTGCACTCATTTGTTTAGGAAATAAGATCTGCCTTGATGTACTCGATACCATTACATTTGCAGCCTAAAAGCTTCCTTGTACTTAGTTATTTCTAATCTTCTCAATTCCCTGGAGTGCACAGCAGCTAAATTGATGGATTCTCTTATCTGGTCTGGCAGGTTTGTTCTAGATACCCTGTGTGTTCAGGAGGTGAGGTCAGCCTGGCTGGGTGTGCTTGGCGCTGCTGCAGCTTCCTGAGAGCTCTGCTATCTCCATGTGTAGCCCCGGGTTCCAAGGGCAGGGCTGCTGCTTTTGTGCACCCTTGGGTGCATGGAGACTGCAGCCAGTGGGATTGTCAAGCACAAGGTATAGTCCAAGTGAGCTGAAGGAGATTTGAAGAAGGAGAAAGAGCTCCAGAAAAAGGTTGGATATGACTCCTCTCCCCTGCCATCAAGAATTCTGATTTTTCATGTATTCCTCTTTGCAGGACCTGCGGAGCAGCCAGTGCCTGGATAAGGCTCATCCCAGTGCCTGGATAAGGCTCATCCCAGTGCCTGGATAAGGATCATCCCAGTGCCTTAGGCTGCCACGGTCCCAAGCTGTCCTTGAGGCTGAGGTAGTAGATTGAATAGTTGTGGAGTCCGGTCCTCCCTCTGAGCTAACTATACAATCTACTGTCTTTCCTAAGGAGACAGTCAGATCTTCAGGTCAGCTCATCCACTTCTTCACCAGGTGTGGGGGCAGGTGGTGCAAGCAAAGCCAATCCCTGCCCGTGATCCTCAGTTCTGCTCTCTGGAGGTGAGGTAGTAGGTTGTATAGTTTGGTGGGAGGGATTTGATCCCATTTCAGGTGATAACTATACAGTCTATTGCCTTCCTTAAAGAGCAGCAAAACCACTGGAGGAGCTCCTGAGGCATGGCTTCTTTTGTTGAGGATCCAAAAACCCAGTGTGGCATTGTTAAACAACTCAGTGGGTGTTTCTCTTACAGCATCCTGACTTGCATTCTTCCAGGAATTGCTTCATGCCTCAGGCACTGGAGCATGGAGCCACCTGCTTCCAGGGAGCCCAGCTCTCTTTAAGGTGCAAGAGAACCATGGAAATGAGTTTGCACAGCAGCTCCCAGTGTTCAGTTCTGTTTGTTTTTGTTTTTTGGGTGTTTTTTGCAGGAGATGGGCTCAAGTTGCTAAGGGTTTAAATATGTTGATCTTTTCTGGTCTGTCCTCAGGTCTGGAGGGGAGCAGATTCTTTGGTATAAATGGGACAGATCTGAGCTCATTATTTAGTTTTGTTGTGCCCATTTCTGAAGTTTGGGTTCAGAGCCAGACCCCAAGCTTAGCCTGTGGACTCAGAGCCCTGGGAGCTGTTCAGATTTGGCTGGTTGGCCCCTGGTCAGGAAGTGCATTTTGTTATGGACAAGTTCCCAGCCTGTCCCATGGAACTGAGTTAGAGGGTGGTTCTTTCTGATCTGATAATCACTTATCAACTGAACTCACTCACATGCAAGCCCTGATAGGAAATTTAGGGCTCTAGGGTATTTATATAGGATGAGCCAGTGATTCAGACTAAAATCTTGGGTATTTACATAGGATGAGCCAATGATTCCACTGAAGTGGAGGCAGGTGGGGAAGAGACATGAGCCAAAGGGAGCAGATCCTAATCCTTGTGGGTTCTCCCAGGCACTGTCACCTGACTGCAGACATGTGAGAAGTCGTCATGCTTCAGAGCTCTGGCCCTTGGCAAGGGACAGGGAATTGTTAATTCTTCTCTTTCTTAGGGGCAGATGGGACTGTCCCTCTGCCGTTTTCCAGAGTAAGTAGGATCAAGAGCACGAGTGGAGCTGTAACACGACCAGGGCTGTGTCAGGAAGGACATTTCAGGCCATTATCACGACCATCTTACTGCCAGGGAGACGCGTGAGATCCGAGACACTGAGGAGCGAGGGCAAGCAGAGGACACCTTCTCAGATGAAGTGGGAGGGAGAGAGCAAAGAGAAATTGGAGCCCTCAAATTCCACCCTGAGCAAAAGCACAGGGAGAAGCCAGCCCTGGCTGCTGGGGAGTCCCCAGAATGAAGCAGCTCATTTCAGCCCCTCTGCTGGGACAGGGCGTAGCTGGGACGCAGCTGCTGGGTGGGGATGCTGCAGTTCCAAGCAGTGAAGGAATGCAGCCCTCTCTCCATAAATCTGGCTTTTCAGCAGTGCTGGCGACTTGCTGTGCAAAGCTCAGCTTGGTCCTCTGAGCTGCATTATTATCCTCCAGCTGCTTGCTCAGGGCCAGGGCTCCTGCCCACAGATGGCTTGGAAAGTACCAAAATAGCACCACAAGCATGGGAACAGGGCAGCAAATCCACTTCATCTGGAGAGGTGTCCCCTGGAAAAGAGCTGATCCCACATGTCCCAGATGGAATCTGTTCAGTCCCCCTCCATAGCATTGATAGTAACACAGAGAATCTCAAACAGTGGAACTGTGTGAGCTGGAAGCCATGAATAAAATATTACTGGAGATACTCCCTTGTGAAAATAAACTTGGTTTGACTTTTTTAAAACAGAGTCTTTTTATTGCCCTGAAATGAGCTTGGTTCACTGGGACCTCTGGATGGGTGGTCACTGTTCCTGACTGACCAAAGTCCTGGGAATGAAAGGGAGGTCACAAGATGAGGACATGGGGCAGACTGAGCTGGCCAAGCAGCTGAGGCCATCTGTGTTGGCTGTCTGCAGGTGCTTTCTCGACCAAATTTTCAGCACAACTCCTCCACATAGCCCAACCTGCTTCCTCACCCTCAGTCAGCTCAAGGGCTGCAGGCTGGGCTTCCCTCTGCCCTGGATAGTACTTGCTATAAACATGTTTATAATGATTATACCAGCAAGAGGAGAACACAGAGATTCCAGGGTCCACTAACACAAATAAATCCCATCAAGGGCTAAGAAACCAGCCCAGGTGACGTTTAATTGCTCCAATGCATCCTGGCACAAAGGAAAGGGCAGCTTTGCCCAGGAGGAGGGTGAGCAGCCTGGCTGAGCTTACACCCATGGATATGTGGGACACCCACCTGACTCACGGGCCAGGATCCCACAGCACATGGCAATGGGGCAGCCACATCATCCCTGACCACAAGGGCAGAGAGGAATAGGCACCTGCTTTTAGCAAAAAGCAGCCAGGAAGCAAGATCAAGACAGGTGGATCCTCCCCAGACCCTCACAGGACATTGTGGAATGAGAGCACTTTCAGCACAAACACTGAGGGAATATTTAGAAGCTGGATGGAGCTGCCAGCAGCATAACCCCAAATGCAGATACCCAGCAGGGTCTGTGTGCTCACCCCAACCTTTCTGACCCACTGCATTCACAGCACATTCAGGAGCTGAAGCAAAGGAACCTCCTCTCACTGCAGCAGCAGCAAACACCTCCCTGTCCCTGCTGCAGACAGCCCAGGGATGGAGGGAACCAAGCAGGTGAGGTTCACAAGGAAACCAAAGCCAGGCCTCATAAACACCACAAATCCCAGCATTTAACACAAGTCAGCACAGATGAAGGTTAATGCCTTCTCCTCCCACCACACAGGGCCAGGGGGCTGGAAGAACCTGGCAGAATCTTTGCCAGGGTCAGCCCAGTGCCAGAGTCCCCTTTATGCCAACCCCAGAAATGGAGTGGAAATGCTGCAAAAGTCTCCCTTGAATGTTTTGTGTTCTCCCCTGTGCAGCACACCAAGCCCTGCCCTTGCCAAAAGGCCCAAATTCAGGGTGAAGCCAAAGCCCCCAAATGCCTGTGTGGGCAGGCTCAGCCCCGCTGTCCCGGGGAGCAGGACAAGAGGAAAGCGGATTTCCTTCTGGGTTGGAGTTTTCTGCTGCAAGGAACTCTATAAATAGGTCCTTGCACAACAGCCTGTCTGCACAAGTCAAAACCTTCAGGAAAACACAACTCAGAAGAGTTTTCACAAGGTTCATAGCCCCACACCGGTGATGAAACACCTAAATCCTGGAATTCTCTTGGTGGCTGTTCATCAGCAGCACCCTTGTGCCTCNGGGGACAGCGGGGTCCCTGCAGGACGGCTGCTGCTGCCGGGGCGCTGCAGCAGGGCTTTGGGAGAAGGGAAATGTGGAGCTGCAGGGCAGCTGTGCTGGGAAAAGCAGGGGCAGGAGGATGGGGAAAAGCAAAAGGCAAAGTCAGATACCAGCATCACTCCAGTGCTGATTCTGTGCTAAACACAGAATTTGGGGATATACACTTGTGTTTAACTTTTCTTCTGTGCTGCAAAGTCGAAATTGTGTGTGTTTACAGTGTGAGAGGCTTGTGCTGGGCTTCCTAAAACAGGGAACCAGAAGTGCTCCAGACATAGTTTTTATTTCTTTTTTTGCTCTGAGTTTTTTTTTTCNTGCTGCTGCCGGGCCCCTGCAGCAGGGCTTTGGGAGAAGGGAAATGTGGAGCTGCAGGGCAGCTGTGCTGGGAAAAGCAGGGGCAGGAGGATGGGGAAAAGCAAAAGGCAAAGTCAGATACCAGCATCACTCCAGTGCTGATTCTGTGCTAAACACAGAATTTGGGGATATACACTTGTGTTTAACTTTTCTTCTGTGCTGCAAAGTTGAAATTGTGTGTGTTTACAGTGTGAGAGGCTTGTGCTGGGCTTCCTAAAACAGGGAACAAGAAGTGCGCCAGACATAGTTTTTATTTCTTTTTTTGCTCTGAGTTTTTTTTTTTTTGCCCCAGAATTCTTGGTTGGGACAACTTTTNGAGTTTTTTTTTTTCTTGCCCAAGAATTCTTGGTGGGGACACATTTTTACTTTACACTCAGTTGGATGCTCAAGAAAAATTCCCTACATCATCCTCAATCCCCATGGCCTCCTGCTGCTTTTACACAGGTTTTAAAACATTAAGTTACATTCTTTACATAAAGCTGGTCGTGGATGCCTTTGGAAAGCAGGACCCACAGAAGTTATGTTGCCTTTTAGCAATCCTATGTAAGCACATAATTAAGAGCATTTTACAGGTATAATAAGTGGCTCCCAGGTGTCCAGATGCCCCAGAGAGTGAACAGACTTTCACAACAGGATTTATTCAGTGCATGCTCTGGGGAAGCACAGGACAGAGCAGCAGTGGAGGATCTGAATAATGGCCTTCAGGTCATCCTCCACCTCATCTGTAAGAAATGAAAGGTTGCAATGGCCAGAGAAGGGGCTCTATCTCCCCATTATCTTCCTTCCACCTGTCTGCAAAGCTTGTCACATATTTAACACACCTGACTGGGAATCCTCAGGTGAAGGGAGGAGAGATGTGGGGTAACAAAAAACAGTGGCCCAGACAATGCCAGTGGTCCTGCAACAGGGTAGCAGAGCCACCAATAACCTCTAACAATGTCACTTGTATTTCTGGAGCTCAGATTCTACCAACACACCTGGGGATTTGTTCTCCTTGACCACACATACACAAGTTACATGTGAAGAGGAATCTGTATCTAAATTCAAATACACTGAAATGATGCTAAGAATGAAGCCATGCAGGGAAAAGCTACATGAAGGAGCTGATGGCCTCTCTCAGCTCTAAAGGTTTCTCTTCTGTGTGTGCACTCAGGTGCAGGCACAGGCGTAAAATAAATCTGTGGCATTGGAATAACTGAGGAATGGGGCAGGTGCCAGAGAGCAAGAGAGAGGGAGGAGGGGAGAGGGAGGAGGCAATTACTGCAGAGTGTGAGGAGGACAGGGGGGAACAACTGGCTAGTACTGGCCAGAGCTACACCAGAACCAGGAGGAAACAGAAATCCTCAAAACAGCCACTCTGTGTGGACAAGAAGGGAAAGAGTTAAAACTTGAACAAAACTGAAAGAAACACTTTGGGAGGGAAAAGAGCATTTCTGCTGGAAACCCCTCCTGACAAACACCAAAGCCAAGCACCATGTCTGACTGTCCCCAGGGTCACGCTGTGGCAGGGCCTGCAGCCATTTGGGATTGTGGGTGCATGGGAGAGCTCAGCACTTCCAGCCTGGAAATGGAACAGAAGCCAGGGAAAAGGAGAAGCATCCAAGGTCACCAGCATGATGGCAAACACCCTCCTGCCCTCAGGTCTCCTCAGGAAGGGGACAAAGTTCCCCCAGGACTGCCGGCTGCCCTTGGCTCGCCGGGGCTGCAGCAGAGAAGGCAGCGTAAGGAGGGAGGGTGGGAATTGGCCAAGGAGTCTCCTGAGCCTACCAGGGCTGTGGAACAGCCAGCGCTGACAAAAACCTTGGTGAGGGGTGCAGGGACAGCTGAGAAGACCCTTCAGAGCAGAAGGCCCACCAGGATGGCACTGGGGAGGAGGAAGAGTGAAAACCCCACGCAGGTACTGGGGGCTCCATCTTTGGGAGGATCCACACTTGTCTGGTCTGAGTTTGTCTCCAGTTCTTCTGCATCCAGGGCGCCTGCTGGAAGAAGAGAAGAAAGTGTGGAGTTAGAGAGAAGATCTGGAAGAAGAGAAACTCCCACTCATGCAGGTGTGCCATGACGTGCCCCGAGGCACCGTGAGGCAGCAGAGCTCTGATCCAGGGAAGCTGTGTGTTAGTGGGAGCAGGCTGTGAACAGGACCATGCTTCAGGGACATCCAGCCAGCCCCTCAGGGTTAGAGCAAAGAGTGAGGAAAAGGCTTGGTGCCACATACAAGAGGAGGATCCAAAGGACCAGTCTGACTGCTCCTCCCAAGCCCTCTCCATGCTGCTTGGGGATCCCTGAGTGTCCGTGCGTCCATGCCAGGACAAACTCCATGGTTGCCTTACCTGAGAGGGAGGTCTGGAAATGAGGGCTCGGCCCTTTTTTGTCTTTGGAGGATGATGTTAAGCGCAAGAACGTGGGCTCTTCAGGGCTGAGGACCACTGACTTGGAGGAGGTTATGAGCTCAGCTCTATTGAAACCTAACTTCATCTCTGGAACAGCTTGGCTGGGGGATGGAGATGGACTGGAAAAGGCTGATTTCTCTTTCCCATCCTCTTTGACACCTTTCTTTGTGTCTGGGACTGATCTGGGGCTGAAGGCTGTGCCCATGCTTTCTAATAAGGCTGGATCCTCTGTAGTGAAGGAGCTAAGAGGTTCTCCAGTGTCTGCCTCTGGAGATACTTTATCATCTGGCTCTAGGGTGGGCTCAAAGGAAAGAGTGATCCCAGCCACCTCAGTAGGATCAGGTCTTTCTGGTTCTGGCTTTGTGGTTGTGGCAGTTTTCAGCTGTGTCTTTGCTGTTGTGGCAGGTGCTAGTGTTGTAGCAGCAGGTCTTGGCTTGGCTGTAGTGGTGGTAGATATTGGTGTGGTGGGTGTTGGTTTGGCTGTAGCAAGTTTTGTCTTAGCTACAGTTGTGGTGGGTTTTGCTGTGGTGGGTGTTGGCTTGGCCATAGTTGTGGTGGGTTTTGGCTTGGCTGTGGTGGCTGCTGGTGTTGTGGGTTTTGGCCTGGCTGGGGTTGTTGGGAGTGTGCTGGCAGGTTTTGGCTCGGCTGTGCTGAAGGCTGCCTGTGCTGGGGCTTTGGGCTTGGCTGTGGTTGGGAGTGTGGCTGTGGGGGGTGGCTTGGCTGTGGTTGTGGGTGGAAATGTGGTTGTAGGTTTTGGCTTGGCTGTAGTAGACACTGGCTTTGTGGGTTCAGGTTTAGCTGTGGTGGGCACTGGTGTGGTTTCTGGTTCAGCTGTGGTGTGAACTGGTGCTGTGGGTTCTGGTTCAGCTGTGGGCTCTGGTGTGGTTGTGGGCTCTGCTTTAGCTGTGGTTGTGGGCTCTGGTTCGGCTGTGGGCTCTGGTTTGGCTGTGGTTGTGGGCTCTNATCTCATGTCCCTCACAACCTCCTGCCATGCAAGGGGCAAATAATGCTCCTAACAGGGTACAAGCCCCTCCTTATCTTCAGGCAGTTGTGCTGTCTCATGGTGCAGCCCTGGAACTGCAGTTCAAGAGCTTCCTGGCAGCTCCAGGAGGGTTCAGAGCTCAGACCCAGCCCAGGGTCTCAGTCCCAACAGCCCCTCCAGGGCCATGCATGGCTCTGCTCACTCACCACACAGGTTGTCCACACAGACTGTGCCCGTGGGACATGTTGTACACGAGGGTCCTTCCACATAGGGCTTTTTGCCTTTCATGTTACCCCTGGAAGCAGAAAATGCCAAGATAAAGAAGACATGATGAAAGGGGAAACACCCATCCCAGAGAGGGGGCTGATTCAGCTGGGATATCCCAGCCAAGGCAAAACTTGGGATTAAAGTAGAAAACAAGTCTTGGTCTCCTGCCATGGCCTGTCAGGGCCTTTTACTCACCAGCCTGACCCCAAGGCAGCTAAAGCCAGGGCAGAGAACTGCATGGAGCACATCCCTCACCCTCTCACAATAGAGCAGGGCATGGGGACAGGGAATTCTGTCTCACTTCTACCTCATACCCCCAGGAAGGTCTGCAGCCACTGGCTGCTCTTGGTGTTCTCAGCAGCTCCAAGCAATCGGTGCCAAGGCTGGTGCCAGGGCTGGGCAGGGGTACCCAGCTCTCCTCCCACGTCCAACCCTTCCTGCTGCTGCAAAAGGGCTTCTCCACCCCACGGCTGGTGCTGGCAGGGAGCTGTTTGTGCCCTCAGCTACGGCCACTTCAGCCTTGAGCAACTCTTGGGGAAGAAGGTCCCTCCCTGGGTGTCTGCCAGGAACTGAACCAGCCCTCAGCACTCACAATCACGGGCCAGGACTTCCAGACAACCCTCCCTTACTGTGGGACCAACCCAAGATAACAAAAGCATTATTTGGAACTTCTATTTCTGACCGAGGACAAACCCTGCTGTGACATAAGGACTGAAGCCAGAGCATTCCCCACAGAAACCCCACTGAGATGCACCAATCCATGCAGGGCCGGGGACTTACGGGGGATAATAGTTGCAAACAAGCAGGTGCATGTTCTCTGTTTCAATTCCATCGATCTTCTCACAGAAATGTGCCCCACAGCCGATCTGATGTGTGTTTGACCAGACCACCTAAGGCAAAGACCAGGGAGGAGGTGAGGGGATTGGGTGAAAGTAACCTGTCCCCTGGCCTTAAAAGCTGCTCCAAAGACCTCCTCATCCCACAGTGTGCCCCAAATCCCCACGTTGCTTTGGTATTCAGGATCCACCACCATCTCTGCTCCTTCCCTGTGAAGAAACACTCAGACTTTGTCTCTCTGTCTGAGAAAATCTGGCACCCACGTCTGCTGAGCAGCCTCCCCTCCACCCCAGCAGCTGGTACCTGGGTGTAGTGGCCACACATCTGCCCAGGGACACACGTGGATGTTGAAAAGTTGTAGAATTTCTCCTCCCCATTCCAGTCTTCCACGGCGAATTCCAGTTCCAGGGTTGGAGCCATAGCAAAGAGGTTTTCTCCCCGTCGGCCCCTCTCCTTGTTGTGGTCCCAGATGCATTTCTCTGCATAGGATTGAGCAAGGGCCTCCAGTTCCTTGTCCCAGGTCTGAAAGGAGCTTGGTGTCAGCACACAGAGAGGGACACTGGGCTCTCCAGCAGGAACAAGGCACTTACCAAGGACCCTGTGCTCTCTGGCCTCAGTTTCCCCATTCATGAGGAAAATTCCAACCCCTACCCAACACAGTCCTCAGGAGAGGGGATCTCTGTGGTCAGTCCCAGCATGAACTAAACCTTGGCTTATAGGTCAAACAGGAGAAGGTCAGGGCACCAGCACAACTCTCACAACCTCTCCTGAGCTCATCTAATGCCATCATGGAGCATCCTCAACTCAGCATGGAGAAACCATGAAGTTGTGGAGGAAGGAAGGAAACCCACCGTGGTCACACCAGAGGGGCCTGGGGCCATCCCTCCTCACCCAGGGTGGGGATAGGAGGGGAATGGGACACATCTCTCCTGGCAGCTGTACAAAGCCTGGGAGCACACACTTCTGGGAAACATCTCAGCAGCCCCCTCTGGAGCAGCATGGCCCCACCACCAGCCAAGCCCCAGCCACAGGGATGTGCAGGAGGAGAACAAGGAGGACGAGGAGGAGAAGGTGGAGAGCTTTTCTCACAGTCTTGCATATGGGGAATCCTACACTGCAGCTGTTTGGACCATCCTTGATGGAGAGAACAGCTTGATGCTGGAAGGCAGCCCTGCAAACAGGGGGTGGTGAGGGGGGACCTTCCTGGACAGAGCCAGGGCTGGATCCAAAAGGTGCCAGACAGGAGGGCATGGCACCATTGGGGTGCTGAGGGGATGAGGACAGCCTGAAGGCACTGGAGGGAGGAAACACCTGCATGGGACACAGAGTGTTGGTTCACCTCCCCCCAGGGCCCCAAGCCACGCTGACAGAGATGGCTGCAGACCCAGTTTGGGGAGCACACACCCCTCTGGCATGGAGCTGGGCTCCATAAACGGGGGACTCACAGCTGCAGATTTGCCTCATTAGTAAAGTGACTTTAGGCTACAGATTCCCCCTCTTCAACTAAATATCTCCAAAGCAACCAGCCCCATGTCCCAGAAGGAAGCGTGGGGTGACCTCAGCCAGGCACAGTGCCACAGCAGCAGGTGAACCCAGAGGCAAAGACAGCCCAAGCAAAGGTCCCAGGAGGGAGGTGAGGATGGTGTTCTCATGGAAAATATCTACTGAGGAATCGTCAGGGCTGCTGTGAGCTAAACATTCACTGGGCTTCAAAATGAAAAAGCTTTTGGCTCCAGATCGAGAGCAGGTCCTGTGTGTTTAAGCAGGAGCAGAAGCTGCAGAGGGAGCATCTCAAAGCACAGGGGCTGCAATTAAAGGTTCAGCCGGAGCAGCCCCCACAGGTTTAGAATTGCACTGACTTAAGGACCTCTCTTAATGAGAGATCATTTCCCTCAGGCTTTCTCTAAGATTTTGGCTCCAAAGCCCTGATACTCTGAGATTGCTGTGCCTGGTGGGTTTGATGGGTCATGGTGCTGAGGGTTCTGGCTCTGTCCCCTTTGAGTCTGCAGTCACTGGTCAGGCCTTCTCTCCCTGAATTTAACTTTTGGCTTCTTCTAATTGTTAAGCACCCATTTACCAACCCACAAAGGCTTTACTCATTTTGGGCAAATTCTGAGCCAGGCAGGGAGGTGTCCTTCAAACACACTGTGACCCAAAGAGAAAAGGACTCCAACTCTCCATGATAAACAATTGTCCTCCGCTGTGTGACTTGCAGAGAGCAAAAATCACGTGTGGTGCAAGATAAAACTTGATAGCCAAGTTCTAATCAAATCAAGACTCAGAACAAGACAAAAAGCAGCACCAACACCAAGCATGTTTTTTGGTCCTACTACAGGTCCCACTGTGGGACCTGACTTGATTTTCCCAAGCAAAATAGGGGATCCTGCATCTCCAAGATGCCAAGTCATGGCAAGCATTAGGAGTGTGACGAGCCCAAATAACTGAAAGACCTTGACTTACAAGTTGACATTCCCCCCAGCAGATAAAACTACCTTCACCTGCAAAGGAAAACACAGAGCACTGTGTGATGTCCCACACAGCAGGATTCCCCCACCAGCTCTTGGCAACAGCCATGGCAAAGGCTCCAGGTCGTGGCACCTGCTCATGGCAGGGCCTCACCTGCCCCTCCTGCCATCACAGGGAGCTCCAGCAGGCACTCAGGTGAGTGAGAGCTGCATCACTCTCATGAAGAGCATCTGGGGACTCACATCACACTTAGGAACTTCCAGGAAATGATCAAAGACAACTCCAAAGGGAAAGGGAACTCTTCTCTTTAGAGGCAGTTGAGGGAACCCCTCCATTGACACCTACTTGTAACTCTACACAAGAATTGCTCTGCCTCCCCTAAGGAACACCCTGATCCCTCCTTGCATCAAGATCGAGCCTTGGACCACACAAACACCCCAACATTCCTCTCTAATAAAAGCCACTTACCATCTTCATCATAGCCATGGCAGGAGGAGAGACCTGGGAGCGATATTTATTATGCTCATCCAAGATAATTTTCTTTTCTTCATCACTCAGGGACCAGCTCAGCTCCAGCACTGAGAGCACCAGGAGAACGGGAGGAAGACCTGAGCTCAGCATTGTGCAGGCAGCTTCTGCTCTCAGCAGCCCACAGCTCTGGCAGTCAGATTTAAAGCACCTCCCAAAAGCAAGGAACACCCAACAGCTTGAAGATTGGGGAGGAAATGTATTTATTGGAGTTTTGGAGCCATGAAGAACACACCCATCTCACATATCGGCCTTGATGGAGAGGCAGCAGTGCCAACGAACATGCAGGGTCCTCTCCCTGGGACAGACCCCGTGCCTGAATCCTAATCCCTGGATTGGCATTCTTCATCCAAGCCTCTGCTGCTCCAAACCTCAGCCATCCCCTGAGCCCTCAGTTACGGGTCCTCTCTTCTGCCTCCTGTTCCATTTCTCCTAATTAACAATAATCCCACAGCGATTGACAAAGCCGTGTTTTCACACGGGTCTTCCCCCGTCCTTGGAGTGCAGCTGCGTTCGAAACAAAGGCAGCGAAATGCAATTGCTGAGGGCAGTTTGCAGCACAGCAACTCCCCAGAGTCACTCAGAGCCCACCTGGGCCAGCCCCGTGTCTGTGCTGGGGACAGCATTTGGCAGCTGAGGAATTCCCAGCCTGCTGGGAATGGGGGGCAAGCACAGGGTTGAAGCCTCTTCCCTGAACCATCAGGAGAGGGGGGAGCAGGAGAGGAAGAACAGGGTACAGAGCTGAAATTGCCCAAAACGGGGGAGTTGAGAGGCTGTGGCTGCCCCCGGGGCTGGCTGCAGTAAGCCGAGCATGGCTGTGCGGGCACAGGCTGTGCTCCCTCCCCGCACACACCTGCAGGACTCGGGGCGCTCCGGCCGAGCCCCCCGGGCTGCTCCAGCCTCGCTTCCCCATCTGCGATTGTGCAAGAGCCCGGCCCGGCTCCAGGAGCTGCGCTGGGATCACACACAGCCTTTGGAGCGGCCAGCGGGTGGGCAGCTCTGCAAGCCCAGCCAAGTTAATCACACGCTGCCGGCTCTGCCTCCCCCTCTCCTCCCCACTCCCCAGGCCATGCTATGTCGGTTTTCCTCTGCTTTCGGAGCACACAGATCACCTCTCCCACCACAACAGCTCCCCTGCTGCCCCGCAGATCTCTCAGCTCTGTGTATTGCATTGTCCTTCACTACCTCTAGGCTCAGCTATTCCTCAATTGTCCAAAAATTCCTGCAAGTGGGGTCTCAGGCCAACATCTTACTCGGTCTGCGATTCAGATGGTCAAATCAGAGATTCCCATGTATTACTAAAGAAAATCTGTCTCTTGATGGAGACACCTCAACACATTTGTGTTGTATCTCTGGAGATGTGGAGAAACATCTAGAAAACATCAACACAGGCTCCAGCTCCTGCTGGCCAGCTCACTGTGGCCTGGCTTACAAGGAACAAGGCAGTGCTGAGAATCACAGAGCCATGGAATGGTTTGGGTTGGGAAGAACCTGAGAGCTCATCTCATTCCAGCCCCTCTGCAGGGACACCTTCCACTAGAGTAGTGCAGGTGTTGGTCTCTCCAAATGTGAGGTGAAGATGCAGGACCAAGGTCCCCATAGCCCCTGGCACCACAGCACCCTGGCTGAACCCTGCAGGAGATAAGGCAACAAGGATGGAGGGAAATGGGATATACAGAGCTTGTGGGGAAGAGCAAACAGCCCTGGAGGAGTCATCACCAGGGCATGTGGCTCATGGGGAAACGAGTAAGGGCTGATGCCTTTGGCAAGGGCAGGGCGGCTGCCAAAGGGATGCAGGGCCATTTCTCAACTCCCAACCTGCTCTGATGACTCCTGGAGCCAATGTCTGAAGCATCAAGATCAGCAGTGCGAGGTCCAAGCCCCACCCTGGGGCTGAGACACTCGTGTCCAGCCGGCATTAGGTAAGTGTGTGTGGAATGCAGCTTTCCTTCTGCTCACTCAAGGAACAGCCCCATCCCCACACCCCGGGAAGCAGCAGCCCCTGCACAGGGACAGGAGCCACACACCAACACCTGGCAGGGGCTGCTCCAGCCTGGTGGCTCCAGAGAGGCCCCACTGTGCAGCACACAGTGACCAGGCCTGGGCTTCTACTGACTCACGTCTCGAGGGGCTCCAGCGGGGCTGGCGGTGTCTGGGCAGGCTCCTGCACTGCCGGGGCAGTAACAGGATCTCTCTCCTCTCCCTGCTTGCCTGGATTTATGAGCTCTGGAGGAGTTTATCGTCTTTCACACTATTCGTTCATTCATTCTATTATTTAAAAATGCTGTGACACAAGTGTTGACTGGGAATCCCTCTGAGCTGGGCAGGGTGAGAGCGGGGTATTGTCCAAACAATATATGTTTTGTCCAAACAATACAATGTCCTGAGTACAGCGAGTGCCAAGGAGAGCTGAGGTGAGGGAGGCCAGGGTGAGACAGCCCATCTGTGACTCATCCAATTGTGCCTGTCACCACAATGCCTCACCACTGCAGGAACAGCCCCATTCCTCCCAGTTTCACCTCGGCAGGTCACCAGGACCCGGCTCTCTAGCAAAGTCCCAGCCTACTGCAGCCTTTCCAAGGATCTGTGAAACTGGAGCTCTAGATGAGGAAAATGACCAGGGCCCACTTGCAGAGGTTTGGCCAAGGTATCAAAATCTCCCCTCCCTGCCATTGTGGCCTGGCCTCTGGGTATCCCACCCTGACGATGCAGAATGTGTGAGCATCACCCCCCTCTGGCAGGAAGACAGGAGCTACTCTAGAAGCTGTGCTGCAGATTGGGGCTTAGCAGATTTGGCCAAAATTGATTCCTTACCACCAGCAGAACTGCCCTCCTGTTTTAGTTATGCAGATGGTTACAATGGCATGGAAAAGACAACACCTTCTAGCAAAAAGCAGCCAGGAAGCA
>VXBI01003757.1:0-80508 GCA_013397375.1 Toxostoma redivivum
CCCGGTTTCCTTGCAGAAGGAAATCAGCGAGCGGACACCCTGGCTGCACCAGCCGAAATGGCTATGCTTCCTGACACGTACCAACAGGCCAAGCTGAGTCATCAACAATTCCACCAGAATGCTCCAGGCCTGGCCCGGCAATTCCAAATCAGCCGGGACCAGGTTCAGGACATTGTGGCCACATGTCCCCAATGCCAGAAGCTCGGGGTTCTGACTCTGAGCTCTGGGGTTAATCCAAGGGGCCTGGAGAGTTGTGAGTTGTGGCAAGTGGATGTAACACAAATTCCACAGTTTGGCAGACTCAAGTACATGCATGTTAGCATTGACACTTTTTCTGGAGCCATCTTCGCCTCTGCCCATGCTGGAGAGAAAGTCAAAGATGTACAAAGACACCTGGTACAGGTCTTCTCTGTGCTGGGGATCCCTAGGGAGGTAAAGACAGACAATGGTCCAGCCTATGCTTCCATGGCTTTCAAGGGGTTCCTGCAGAAGTGGGGAATAAAACAAAAGAAGGGCATCCCATATTCCCCCACAGGTCAGGGCATGGTTGAGCGTGCACATCAGACACTCAAACGGGTCCTGGAGCAGCAACAGGGCAACACCCAGTTTGACTCACCACATTCCAAATTACACCATGCCCGTTTTACCATCAACTTTCTGAGCTGCTCCTTTGAATGTTTAAGTCCTCCCATTGTGAGGCATTTTGTGAACTCTTCACAATTACGATTGAGGAAGCGTCCTCCCGTGATGGTGAACAACCCGGAGACTGGCAGTACGGAGGGTCCACATGATTTGGTCATCTGTGGACGTGGATACGCTTGCGTTTCCGCACCTCATGGATTGAGGGGGGTACCTCAGAGATGGGTCCGCCCCTACCTCGCCAAGCATATAGTTCAGTCAGAGCCAACCCAAAAAGAGGTCGCATTTGCCGCACTGTGTCGTCGCCGGCACCCCCGAATAGACCCAGAGTCCCCTGGATGGTCAGGCAACCCTATTCCCAACCTGGAGTTTGAACCGTTTTCTTCTCCCCTTTAAGTTGAAATCTTTAAATAACCCCTAATATGTTCCATTTCTTCTAGACAGCTAGTTTTCCCAGACCCCAGGATGATGATCCAACTGCTTGTCATCATGTGTCTCAGCCAGTCTTCGAGGGAGTGGATAGTCCCTCAACCGCGTAAAAACGTGTGGACCACCCTTGCCCAGGCCATTCAGCAAGATCATCTGTGCCTGTCGATGGCGGCAGCAGATGATCCTATGTCAACGTGCCTGGTGGGGATTCAATTTCAGCCCCAGGAATTTCCTAAAAGATTAACATACATCAAAAACAACGTAAACGCCCAGAACTACCCTAAATCCCCTAATTTTCCCATTGTCAACCCCCTCTTCTTGTGGCAGGAGTGGACTAAATTCCTTCCCAAAGCAAAAGAGGAACCTCAGGAATTTGAGCTTTTAGGTGCTTCCCCCACCCCCTTTTGTGTTAATTTCGCGTACAAACCTCCCTACAACCCTGAAAGTTACCCCAAAGTTATCCAGCATGCCACCGATTACCAAGGCGCTAGATGGTGCAATAAAACATCTCAAGAACTATCGGCCCCCACCAACGAGCCCTTGAAGCTGGAGAAAGGCACCTTTTTAATTTGCGGCGACCGGGCGTGGGCAGGCATCCCCTCTCGCCTCCTCGGAGGGCCGTGTACCATTGGGCGATTGGCGCTGTTTTCACCCAACAAAACCCAAATTGCGAATTGGAAAGTTAAAAACAGTACATTGGCTATCCAAAAGAGAGAACTCAAAAATTTGGATGAAAATTGTGACTATGAAATCTTCCATTGGGCCAAATCCAAAAGGGTTGCGGTCTCAGTCTTTTTGCCCTGGGTATCCGCAGCAAAAGCTCTGGGTGAATTGGGCCACCTAGAGTGTTGGGTTGCGAAACAAGCAAACCTTACTTCCACCGCCCTCAGCGACCTCCTCGAAGATGAGGAAATAACCAGGAAGGCGACACTACAAAATCGAGCTGCCATTGACTTCCTCCTTCTGGCACATGGCCATGGGTGCGAGGAGTTTGAGGGACTATGCTGCTTCAATTTGTCATCTAAGAGCAGCAGCATCCACTCCCGGATCCAGCAACTCCAAGAGCTGGTGAAGAACATCAAGGAGGAATCAGAAGACTGGCTGGACAATATCTTCAAAAACTGGGGACTCTCGGGATGGCTAGCCTCAGTTATAAAGACAATTTTATGGGTCTTGTTTATTTTATTCCTCATATCTGTTGCCTTNTGGTCCTTGCGTTGTACCCTCCCATGAGGGAGGGCCCATATTTAAGTTGCTGTGATTCCCTGGACCCTCGCCTTTCTGGAGTCCCTTCCCTGACTCCAGTTGCTCTCCTTCCTCTCGGAATAAACTTGTGGATCCCTGAAAGGATTCTCCCGACTCTTTGCCTTTCCCAGACGCCTGCAGCTGCCTTAAGGCAAGTGCCTTACACTCTCCTGGGGCTTTGGAAGCCACCGGGAGAGGCCGCTTTTGGCGCTCCCCCCACCTCAGAAGCTAGCTGGGTGGGCCGGAACCGAGTGGACTGAGGTGGACAGCGTCAGTCTTTAATTACCCCCTCAGTCCACAAGCTTCTCCCCCTTGCTTCAGTCTGCAGCCTTCACAACAGTTCTGAAGCAAAATCAATCACAAATTTATCCCAACAGCACAACTGTAACCCAAGCAAACTCTGTCAACGCTCAGCAGCAAAATGTAAAGGACAGTCTGGATTGGGAACAGGCTGCTGACCTCCACATCATCACAGCTCATAAGAATACAAAATAAAGTTATGCCTAGTTAACATACACTAGAAAAACGTTGTGGACAGCTTCTGCCTCCCTGTCCCCACAGCTTGTTAACAGTGTCTGGTAGGGTAAGACAGCCCCACAGCAATACTTAACTCATCTGTGCTGATGAAAAGGCAGAAACAAAGCCCCAGAACATCTCAAAGCTTCGGGCTGTTCCAGAACTCAGATGCTACACCAGACAACATCCAGGATAAATATTCCTGAAGAGCCTGCCTGGTACCACAGCTGTGATTATTACTCTGCATAGCTGAAGGCTTAGTGAAGTGAAGGACAACAGAAGAAGCCATGGCCCAGCAGGCAGCAGTAAAAAGGTGCTGGTGAGGATCAGGGGCTGGGGATTCTCACCAACACCTCGGGGGGAAGGAGACCTGGGCTGTAACAATGCCAGCACTGCAGTGGTTCCTCGACAAAGGCAGCCTTGCCCTGTGTAAGGGTCACTGGCATTAGCTCAGGATGTGCTTTTGTGCAGAAAAATCAGGCTGTGAAAAGCCAGTATCCAAAAAGGAGACAGATCAGAGAGGGAATAAAGGGACAGAGGCCAGCAGGGCACATGCCTGCGGGGTTTTCTCTCTTGGGGTTTCGGAGGGCTCAGCCTCCCTTTAATCCCAAACTCCCGGCCTCACGTTCCCTCTTCCTTTCCCCATTGCTGAGGTACCAGGAGGGTGCAGCTTTCGCAAAGCACACCCCTGAACCTGGCATTTCACCCCAAAGTTCAGAAACTCAGCCTTGTGCAGACCCTCACCTGTGTCAGAGATCAAACTGTGCGGGCTCTGTAACAAACCTGCTGCTTGAAGTGGGCAGGGACACTCACACCCACCTCCAAGACATTAACATCCACCTCTCACCCACTGATGCCTGGAAAGGCTGATCTGTAACAGAGACTAAACAGAGCAAAAGGAATAAAATTTGTATTTATTGAAAGGATTCACCTTGAGCAGTGCAAGAGCCTGGCTGGGGCTACACCCAAGACAAATCCAAGGTGGATCCTGGTCACGAGTTTTTACGCTTTTATAAGTTTTGGTTCATCTACATCTTGGGTTAATTATCTAACCAGACTATGAAGTCTCAGCCCCCTGGCTTACCTCCTTTCCCTTGCTGTTGCTTCTGATTTTTGGGTACCAGTTGATGGGTACCTTGATTCTCTAGCTAGAAAGGAACTGTTTTGTCTAACCCCCCTGTGAAGAGAACTTACTAACACCTAATATGAAGTTTCAGAGTTCCACACTAAGCAGCAGAGATTCTCAAAAATCTCGAGAAGCTGGAGAATCAAGGACACCCAGTACCCAAAAGAAACGACAAGAAGGGGGCAAGCCATGGGGCTGAGACTTCATAGCCTGGGGCTGTGGTTGGACAATGGACTCCAAGATGAACTAAAACTTTTAAAAGTGTAAAAACTCGTGACCAAGATCCATCTTATATTTGATTTGGGTGTAGCCCCAGCCAGGCTCTTGTGCTACCCAAGGTGCATCCTTTCAATAAATACAAATTTTATTCCTTTTAACTCTGTCTAGTCTCTGTTGCAGATTAGCCTTTCTAGGCATCAGTTACCTGCTGGCAAAGCCTCAGGCAAACACAGCAGGCACCAACCTCTCCTGGGTTTCCTCTCTCCCTGCAGAGAATGGGATCAGCAGCCCATGCTGCTGAGGGCAGTGTGCAGCCCAGCCACAGCTGAAAACTGCATTCACCTCAGGCTTCCTACCCTGCAAAGCATCACAAATCTGCTCTGGAATATGAGCAGAGAAGAAATGGAGCTTGAGCCTGACCATACAGAATGACCCCCAGTGTGCTCTGAAACTCCAGGTGCTGGGACTTTACCACCAAAGCTGGAAATCTGACTGGAGAAGCGCACGTGGATTCATCAGCTCCCCTTCCACTGCCTGCTCTACTGGAAGCATGTCTGGATATCTGGGCTTGGGAGTTATCCCACTTCATTCAAATCTTACTGGAGATGGAGATCATTACAAAAGTTCACAGACAACACTTTATAGAAACAGTTTCCAGAGATCTAGTCACCTCCAAGGAGGAACAGCAGCACCATGGGTGTCACTCCTGCAGACAATTATCCAGCTGGAGCTGGTACCTGACTTCATAGAAAGAATCTTTGCATCTGTATCTGGGGGACAATTTCACAATGGCTAAAGCAAAACAGTTTTGCTTGGCCTTTTCTTTGCATCTAACAGGGAGTATTTAGTCATTGCCTCCAGCTGTCCTTTGAAATGTAGATTATAAAATACCCACTGCCAGCATGGGCTGTAGAGATAAGAGGAGCACCAGACTGAAAGTGAGGCTGTGCTGAGCAGCCTGGTAGTTATGGAGTATTGTCACACAGAAGGAAACAGCAACGTGTGGCAGCTGAGCAAGTGCTCCCAGCTCTCACAGTGCCAGCAGCAATGCTTGATCAGCCTACCTGCACTTGGCAGCTGCAAGAAAGTTGATAACACATTCACTCCTCAGATTGATAGCAACTGCAATTCTGATTGCATCTCTGAAATTCTCATTTACATTTTTTACTTTCTCTAGTAAGTCTCCACTTCCCCATTTCAGGAGGTTGGACTGAGGTATTTTTTCACATATGCCTCACTGCAGAGACTGAGGGACTGGTTCATATAAAAGCTAAACAATTAGGTAAATACTTGCCAAAATAATTTTATTTCTTTTGTGCATTCAAATATTTATAAACATACTTTCTGTAACTTTCCAAGACAGCAGCATCTTATCAGAAAACAATTTCTGAACTTAGCTACAATTTTTTTTTCTTTTTAAACAAGCAGTCCTGCTCTCAAAGTACAAAACTAGGTATGAAATTGAATTGCTTGGCAACAGAAACAAGCAAGATATCTTCTTTCATAAAAAAAACAATTTCTTTGCAGCCTCATTTTGCAAGCAGGGACTATTAGAAGCAGATTCTTATTGGGCTTATCATGGGTCACCAGGATACTAAAATGCATCTGTTCATTATCCTTTCACAGTGCCACACACCCAGAAATCAGCCTGACAGCACTGGTACAGGCTCCTGGTTTTAAGCCTTGCCTTCTGTTTGGTCTCAGTCATTGCCTTTCTGGGACCATACCTGTGGCCAGTGTTTCTGGTTAGGGTGAGTTGGCACTTTGCACAACAGGAAAGCTGTTTGTAGTTTTCAACACAACTATAATCAATCAATGGCCAAGGGTGATGCATTAATAATCACAAAATAGTATTCAGGGTTTGTATTTAAACAAAATGAAAATATGGAGGTCACTCCAGAGTGCAGGTATGTTTAAATTCAAATCCCAAGCCCAATATTCCTTTTAAACAACTCTCTCCAAAATGACCCCAAGTACCTAAACAGAAACTGGCTGCAGTGGCAAATAACAGATCACCATTTCTCTGAGGAGGCCATATACTAAATTTTCTAACTTTTAAAATTTGTTTAACATTTATAATCTCATAGATCTTTAAGTTAACATAAGGCTTTAAAGAACAGTGTGTAATTCCACCTTCAGGTTGTGTAAGTAATTTGATTATTAATGAGAGCTGCTGTTCACCCTTAGGACACGAGGTAAGCACTGAACTCCTGGCACTCGTAGCAAGCCACGCTGTCCAGGACCCATTCCCGAGTTACCACGGCAACATTGCTCTGCTGCTGGATTGCTGCAAGACAAAGACACAAATAAATGATGCAGCTGTTATCAAGCACTCCAAACAAGCTAAAGGTGAGTCCACTGATGTCTTCCAGAATAAGCTGTTTGCCTTATCTGTGACATTTTAAAATGATAAAGAGCAGAAGTCTAAAGCAGAGATGTGGCACTACCACCACTCCCTCCAGCAAGGCAGGCAATGCTGCTGCTCCAGAGAGGAGCTCTGTGGCCAAGCAGGAAGCAGTGAACACCACAACAACACTAAAAACAAAGAATGCAGTTGTTATCTTTTAATTTAGGATCTCAGTGACAGAGCTTTGGTTCCTGTCTGCTGAGACACACTGAGTATGTGACAAGCAATGAGTCTCATTAAGACAGAAGCAACAGAAAATTACTGAAGTGTTTTCAGACTGTTCTTCATTCCAGGATCTTTTTTTTCTCATTTTCCCAGTGCCATGGAAACAGCTGGGTTTTTTACATCATCATCCTGCTCCACTGTTTTGTTGGACTTCACTGCAGCCTAACTAGCTCCCATTCCTTCCAGAACCCCACTATCCCTGAGCCAGTCTGGAACATTTGCACTTTCAAAGTCCCATGGTTTCTCCCTAGCATTTTGTTTAAAGGAAAAAAATTCCAAAACTACATCTGTTAAGGCTTTTTAACATGACCTTTTCAGACCAAGGTAATCTTATTCCATCTGAGGCTTTCTCCTAGATCTTACTGGTCCTCCAAGGACACTCTTCCCCACCTTTTAAAAACCATTCAATAAAAATAGTCTCTGTAAAGCTGATGACACAGAGGACAACTGAGGCAATAGCTTTCATCTGCCAGAAAAGCTTTTAAGGCTGTTGCTGGTTCCTGAGACAGTATACTTTGTCCTTCTAGATTTTTCTTACAACACATACTTGCATCTCCACAAGCAAAAGAGTTTTGATTTCTCACGACCCTCTGATATTTAGCTATTAAAAACACAGATGTGATAAAGACACTCCATGTGTACCAGAAAGCAGCTCAGGACAGTGTTGCTTTACCTCTGTAATCCACATTTTCATTCCAAGCATCTGGCTGCACAACCACAACAGCAGTAGAATTCTAGGATTTTAAGATAAAAAAATAAAAGTGCTATTATTGTCTGTCCTTACGTAATTCTCATTCTCATATCTATCTACAGAGAGGAATAACTGGGCTGACTCTGCTTCAGAGTTTCACTTCAGAGAGGAATTTAACTAGAGGGAGAAAGAAATCCTAAGATTCTGCTGTGATTTCTCTCCAGAAATTCTGTGACTATACTCAGTCACTAAAAGGCTTCTGGAGCTGGGAAGGGAGGCTCAGTGCTAATTTCTAGACAAATTAGTGATCTGGCCAACACTTATCATTTCTTCACTCCAAGGGAGCCTGTCTTCCAGGGAAGGCTGGCCAGGCCTAGAACCAAGGGGCACTGCCAGGCTGTGCAGACAGCTCTGGAAACTGGGAGAGGGTAAAAACTGCTCAGCACTTACTGCTGTGTGTGAGAACAGGGCAGGCTGCTTCACCACAGAGGCACCACAGAGCTCCACCATCCACTCCAGATGCTCTGAAGAAATCAGATGAAATGTCACCTCAGTGTTTGACATCTCATTGAGGCTGACACTATTCCCTAAGCCCTTGTGTGTTTGTTCCAATTCACAAAGCACCATCATTTGAAAGAGCCTCGGTAGAAAAAGAGTCACTTCCAAACCTGCTAGGGAACATCAGCTCCCTCCTCCCTCACCCCCTAGACAGGTCTGCACAAAACAAAACCCTGAAAAAGCACTGAACACATGCCTAAAACTTAGTCACAATTTATTTCCTCTTATCATAAGGATGCAAGACATGAAATGAAAATTAAAAATGAAGTAAAAACTGTGATTATCTCTCATTAACAAAAGTAGCCAAAGTACTTAATTTGCACCAATTTGTTGAATTGGTAGTGAAGAAGATTAAGTCTCTCAGGTATAAGAGCCCCAATTGAGGATCACTGCAGCAGGTGAAAGCACTGCACTCTTTGTAGCAATTACTGTAAATGTCAAGAAACTTGAGTATATTTCACTCAGTGAAAAATAAAGTTATATTGGACAAATCAGAAAGTATCTGGCTGAATAAGCCACAAAAATGGGAAGTCAAGTACAAATATTTTAGGTAGAAAAATTATAGACTAAATTTTCAAAAACTTGTAACATACTTTATTAGAATTTAAAATTAAAAAATGAAGCTATCCTGAATAGCTTTTTCTTTTTATATTAACTTCTAGCTTTGTCATATTTCACTTTTAACATTTGCTCCTATGGACAGAAGGCTACAATAAGGATGTGTCAACTGCTGGAAAAAGGATACTTAGGAACTGTTTGCTAAGACAGAAGAAAAAATGCTCAAATACAAGTGATCAAGAGCATCAATAGCAATTACCAGACAGCATGACATCAATGCTTTTCCTTCAGTGCTAAGAGGATCAGAGATAAACTAGATAAAAGGCCTAGTCTGAAATGCAGCAAAATTGCCAGGGGGTTATCTGAGGACATCCAAATCATACAGAACACCATTTCCACTCCATTTGTAGATAGGAATGGACAAAATTATTTACCTACACTTTACCCCATGTAAGTATTTTAAAAGTTCCAGAGGAAAAGAGGTAAAAAAACTATCCAAGAAGAGGTCAAATGTAAAATTCTGGTGAATGCACAGTGCCCCTCCAAATATTTTCTATGTCAACCACCCATCCAACTCCACTAAAACGACACACCTGTACTCATATCAGTGAAAGGTCCGCAGCAACAGATCTCAAAGCCTTTAAAGATCTGAAAAGCAAGGAACATGTTAAGAGTCCATATGGGGTTTTTAAAGGACAATGCTTTATATGCTGTTTTCATTGCACTTCCAGGGCTTGTTATCAAGTTATGACTATTTCACAAAGCATATCCAAAGCTCTTTGTAACCTACAAACCAGAAGAATATTAAAGACCACCAAACCTACATTATTAAAGGACAGCATTCACTCCAAGCTTAGTGAGCCCCTTCAGAATATCTGCTCTGCTGCTGACAGAGGTCACCCTTGTACAAAAATGCTTAATTTGTACAGCTCTGTGTGTACAGAACAGCAGAGAAATTGGAAGAAGTTCCAGGTATTCAGCCAGCACAGCCACACATCTGAAACACAGCAGGACAGTTTGCACCCCTGGTGTGCTTGTACCTTTTCAGTCAGGGCCTGCCTGGCCCTCTTAGGACCTTGATGGTTTCTCCCATTGATTACATCTCCTCGAACTTCAAAGGGCTCCTGGAACACAACAAAAGCAAGGAATCAGAAGTTAGAGAACACTTTGCTGTCAGAGTTCTGCTTCAAAACAGGAAGAGATGTCAGATTTCAGAACTGAAAACCCATGAGTGTGTTCAGAATATGAATTAAAAGGCTTTGCAAGAGAAATGCTGGAGTAATGAAACTCCTGCAGCACTAGGAAATTTTAAAATAAACAAATTATTGTCAAACTGTAGAGTAGTCTAGCAAACTAAATAAAAGAAGCAGCACACTCCAAGACTATAGCTGTCCTATCAGTAAAGTCTTATTTGATAGAAACTATCTGTACATAACATTATTTCCTTAAGCAAAGAATAGATCTTTTGCTCTATGCTATAATCTATTAATATCAGCTGGAGCAGTAATAAAAATAAGTCTATAACCTGTTAAAAAATAACAAGGACTCATTATGCCTAGGGCCTAAGTGTGGCTTTTGGTCCTAGCATTTGGTAAAACTAGAACTCCAGGTTTCAGAGCTAAAGTTCCATATTAAATATTTAGACAATATTTGTCTATACAATACAAATAAACTCCTAAGTCCATCATGTAACAGCATTATTTAACCATTTGACATTTCACTCAAGGTAAAAGACTTACCTCATCCAGTATTTTTCCTTCTTTAAAAGACTGAATTATCCCTAAATAAAAAGATCAGAACAAGAAAAGTAGTTTTATCCAGCAAAAAGGTTCTTCCACTACCAGCATTCTGACTTCATTGCTATATTAAACTGAAGGTATTTGTACTTAAGGAATACAGTATAACACTGAAAGTACTTCAAGATTTTTTTTACCATTTATAAATATTACTAATTTTACACTAACTGATGCCATGCATTGCAAAGATTTAAATAAGAGGTACAAAAGGCTTTTGCCATGGTGGGGAGCAATCCAGTGTGGCTATCTGAAAGCAGAAAAAGCACTCACAAGAGTAAGAAGCTTGATATTGCTGTTTGTTTGTGTTTCTTAATTTTTATTTCTTTTAAAGTATTTAGAAGAAACACTGCAAAACATCAGATGGGAATACATGAAGAGTTCATTTTTCTTTACTGTAACAAGTGAAGACTGCATTCATGGTAGAAGGGCAATGATCATTTATCTCCAAAAAAAAAAAACCAACCAGTTATACATACACTGATAACTCACTACCCATTTTCCTCCTGCAATGCCCAGGAAATATTTCAGTGTCCGTTCACACACCAGCTCCTTATCTGCAGAGCAAACAACAGTAAGAACTCTTTTAGTTTTGCCATTAGCAAAAAAACACAGGTCAGGGTATTTGTATGTAGAAGCAGACATTTCTTGCTAAGTGCAGCAGCAAAATATCAAAGCTATACAAAGGTTCCAAAAATCCAATATCATGATCCTACTAGACTGAAGGAAATGAGCAGAAATGAATCACATGTACCACTTGTGAGCCCTTTTAAAAATTAATCAATAAAGATAAGAGGCAAGAAAAAGCATGACTTCTTTGGGAATTATCTTGGTTTCCTTTTGGTTGGTTCTGAACTACTTCACACTAGTGTGCTGTCACCACCTGAAAATTAACCAAGCAGCTGGAGAAACAAGTATCAAGTAACAATAACATAAGGGAAAACTGCCCTCACACTCATTCTGTGAAACAGAATGAGAAAAATCACAAGCTTAAACAAAAAACTTCCAATAGAGAAAACAATCAATACCTTTTCCTCAAACTTATTAAATTTGTTGCTGACCTGTCTGTTTGTTGGTTAGCCTAAAGATAGAATTCTATATGGTCTGTCAAAAGAGGATTTGGTCCCCTAGCTCCCAACAAACCTGTTTTCATTATGACATGGGTTGTTCCTTCAGTAATGTGATTAGATAAAGTGCTCTGAGTTTTTTTCACAAACTTCTGGACCACCAACTGAAAAGTAGTTAAGAAAATAATAATTAGCAACAGTTTTAAACTCCCCAACAGCCCCAGTTTGTAGAAGTGTAATGTAATAGGATAGTTACTTTAACAGTTTTCTGTGTTGGCACACAGAATGTGCATTTCCTTAAGTCAGTTTTGGCACCATTCAACAGGCTAAAGTAAAGCAGAGCTCTTGGTGTGTGTTTTATAACCCAAAAGCCAAATCCTTCTGGAAACTGAGTGCAGTAATAGTTTTATGAGCAACTCAGAATTACTTACAGAAACGTTCACTAAGGATCAGAGTTTGGGTAAAGCAGCATCATCGGAGAACACTGAACCAAACACCCACACAGCCCCTCCCCAGCCCCAAGGCTTTCTACAAGTCCTCTGGCTTTGCAATCATGTGCTTTTCCCCTAGACACTAGGGATCATTTAAAAAGTTCAAATTTCACTGTAATTAGTGAAATTGCATATATCATTCTCACAGTTTTAGGAGTGATAAAGTTTGACTTAAGTTGCTGCATTACTCATCTGCAATTCCCACCAGATTAATTTCATTGTACTTAGACATTGAGCACTATAGTGGTAATCAGGAATTATTAACTAGTGATCTCAAAATGCTGAAATTTACTTACATGCTCACTGTGATTCAGACCTGATGCCACAATTGACATTACTTTCCTCTTGGTCACAACTGGACTTGTAGCATTTTCTTTCCCAGTTGCATTGTGTAGAACAGGTACAGGTTCACCTCTCTTTGATTTGTGTCCTGGGCCACAGCTTTTCTCAGAGTTCTGAGCTATGACAGGCCCACCTGTGGCTTCTGCAGTTGGAGGGATAAGAAGGCTTACAGAGGAGGAAGAGTGAACCGAACTCTGAGTCACATTTCCAAAAAGATCTGATGAGAGAGATGCAGTGTTTTGCCTGGTCCCAGATTTCTGCTCCTCTTCATTTTCTGAAGGAAAAGAGAAATTACTCTTTGAGAAAACTGCATCTCCTTCTTGCAGTCATGGTAGAAGGTTGTTGCTCTCTTTTAGGTTTAAATTCTGCAGTTACTTCCTCTCCTTGTGTTTATTACTTCACCTTTGTCTCTATCATTACTTTTTCCTGATCTATTGGCAAGACAGCTACTAGAACACCTGTGAAACTTTTCAGCAGCATATTTGTCCAAGTGTCTGAATTTAGAAGTGAGACAGAAAAACTCCAATTAATGTCAAAATGCTGTCACACAGAATTTGATGGGCAGCCATACAGCTGGGCTACCAAACAAAGCAGTAACACCTTTTTTAAATAACCAGGAACATATAAACTAAAATAATGATTTACAGGAAAAGGTTGTATCTTGCTGATATGTAAAAACAAAAAAGAACAGGAGAAAATCAAAATGCACTGGGTTTCTCTTAAATGTTACCTGCTTCCAGCTGACACTGCCTGTGTTCTTGCACTGCCTCCTGCACAGGTTTTTTCTTTTCAGAGGAAGTTTTGTTCTTTAGAACACTGTCACACTCAGGGCCTTCCTCCAGATCTGATCTCTTTGTTGAAGAGGATTTAGAAGATGGAAGCAACAATTCTGGAGACCTTGAGAGAGGGAAATTGATTTTAATACCCTTTTTGCTCTTCTAAGTATAAGAAAAATGTAGCAACAGTGAAACTATTGTGATTTCCCAGAAGCTCAGAGATACTTAAGTTTTTTTTAAAATAAAAATTTAAAAATAAACACAAAAAACCCCCCAAACAAAACCATTGACCTGTGTTTTTCTTTCCTTGTTTGTTCATTTTCAAATGCTCCTTCAGTACTGGAAGGTGGCAGCTCCCTATGGACAGGTAAAACGTCACAGTTCTGACTTCCATTCTGCTTTAGCACTGCTTCAAGTGCAGCCATTTCTTGCTGAAGTTTTTTCAGGCTGTTTTGCATAGCATTCTTTTGCTGCAAAGGAGGCACAAGAATGTCAACATAAGCAAACTCAGGATTAATTTCTTTAACAAACATTTGAAAATTAGAAATAGCAAAATATTTTTGAATTAAATTTTTGCCACATGTTCAAAAAGTGACTATGGTGCATTTAATGTAACAAATAGTGCACACATCCCACATCAGAAGCAGAAACACCCAAATAACCACACATTCATTTTGCCACTCAGGTTATTTCAGTTTAGATGTCTTAGAGTTTAATCAATCAGAAAACAACTCCTACACAAATTTATTTGAAAGTAATTTTGTCCAAACTCCATTAGTAGCTCAATCCATTATGTTCATTATTAAATTCTAAATTGAGTCTTCATTTTCCACCATTACTAAAAGCCCCAAAGATCATTTAAAGGCCTAAAACATTTCATAATATTCTTCCTTATGTTCCCCCTCAAAAATTACATTACATGATCAAAAACATGCCATAGGCAGGTCCTCATAAGAATAGCTCAGGGTTCCAAAGGACATTTTTAAAAACCCAAACCCTTCACTTTACATGATGAAGCAATTTCCACAGAACTGAATATTCCATTTGCAGCTCCAGCACTGGCACCATGTGGAGCCTCTTTGTTACTGAACCCATAAAAATCCCCAAGCAAACAGAAAACCATCACCACACCACAACCCCAAACCCCCCAGCCATATTGCCATTAATCCATTCAACCTGGGCACATCCCAGCATCTCCATCCACAAAGCTACAGCAGGAAGCAATGTCCTGCCAGCTGGCCACATTTTACACTGATGCTGTAAACAGAAGATGCACCCATAAAGCACAAAAATTAAATTCACTTTTTTTTTACATACATAAAGCCCATAAGGCTGATAATACTGAAGAGAGAGTTGGCATAAGACTTAAGTCACATAGGACAAAGAAAATCCCCAAAGCAAAACTAAAAACCCACGCCCCTAACCCTCAACTGAACCCCCAGCCCAAAGCACTCAATACATAAAGTCAGGCCACTGAGCAGCATTCAGGATTTTAACAGCAAACAAAAAATACACTTCTGGACACACCTTTCATTAGACACTGCCTGTTGGGACCTGTATCTATAATACTCTAAAATGGAATTATTTGATTTCGACTTTACAAAGAGAAGTCTCCATGCTTCTAATTATCATATTGTAATAAATCTAATCCTTATACCAAATCCTTATAAATTCCTATCATTAAAGCTTTTAAACATAGGGAGCTGACATTTCCAGCACTGGACAAGTGTGGAGATGCAATAATTAGCATCTCCCACAATTAAGCCCTGTAACCAATAGCACATCACAAGCTGTGGCCATTGCAGTGTCAGGTCACCAGGTGAGGCAAAGCTGGACAAATAATGGCATAGAAGCAACTCTACAGTTCTTCATTAATTATGCTTTTGGAAGTAATTTAGCAACAAAGGATTATCATGAAAGAAGTTTTCCACTGTATTGACTTCACAGCTTGCATGTGCTTGCTTATCTCCTGGAATGCAAGGTGCTTCTGGCATTCAGTGCATAACTCACTCACCTGTGTAGTGAGGATTTCCCCCTGAGAGAATGGTTCACAGGAATCTTCTACAATACTTATTTCACTGTCAGATCCAGATGCTTCACCTTGAAGAAGGTGGAAAAAAACTCCCTGGGTTAAAGAAAAATCCCCACCATACAACAAACCAGCTCTTAGCACGTAGAGGTTTTAGAAAACTAGTAACTGTAACGCTTAAGTGACAAGTTTTGAAAATGTTGAAGTTAGAAGGATGGATCTGTAAGTGAACATTTCAAAGAATATCATGTCATACATATGACAAGTAAACAGAATTCAGTATTTCAACAGGGATGAAAGAGTCCTAAACATTTACAAAGGCCACAAAAAGGGCAAAATATTCACTGCAAAATTCTACAGCCAATTTCAACAAACATTTCCTCTGGGAAGAAAGCCTGGATAGGCTGTGAAATTTTGCTGATAATGCAAGTATCACACTGCAGTAGGAGAACCAGCATTTCCCTCAAATAGGAATTCTCACCAGACAGTCTCTAGTGCCCACTCTGTTCACTTGTGATCTGAACAAAGAAAACTAGAACATAATTTTCAGGAAATAAACCACTGATGGTTTTTTGTTTGATTGTTTAAGATTGCTATATTCTTCTAGAAGAGCAAGCATCCCTTAAATACAGAACAAAGTTTCCATGCAAACACCAAAAACCCCCGTGTAAGGACATTAAAGGACATACAGACATTAAGGACATATAAACACAGCTGCAGAGAGAAAAATCTTGGTTTGTACCTAGGTTTGCTCCCATGTCTAGATCTTCTTGGCATTCATCTTTGGTTGTCTTCAGCCCTTCACCACAATTCTGAGAAGTTTCTTTACTGTCATTTACACTGCTCATTTGTTTGGACTCATGAGCTTGTGGTATATGCTTCTTGAGTTCTTGTGCTCCATTAGGTGATTCTTCAGACATGTTGGACTGGGAAGAAAATAAGTTGACAGAGCATTCTGACTCCTGGCTTGGTGAAACACACACATTACTTAGGGCAGCTTCAGGCACTTTCTGCACAATATTGTCATCATTACTCACACTGTGAGGCAACACATTGGAGCACTCTACCACTGGAGACTCTACCAAAGATATCATTTGTTTATCAGTCTGCAAAGGTGTGCTTACTGATTTGCTGAAGATTAATGTCTGAAAGCATGGTAGGTCTTCATCCTCACAGGACTCCTCATCTGAAGATGGCAGTTTCTGCGCTGGTCTTCGAGACCTTTGAATCCGAGATCTTGGCTCAGAACTTGCATTTCTATTGTGCAGTTCTTTCCCCAGGCCATTGTCACTTTTTACAAACACTGCAGATTGCTCTTTCCTATCAGTTTCACATAAACTGGTGTCCTCAATGTCAGTATCAGAGCACAGTAAACCATCAGGGGTTTCAGACAAACCTGTAAGATCACAATTCTCTCTAACAGGTTTTTCCAGAGCCTCTGCAGCTGAACACGTGGGCATGGCTGTGCTAACAGTTTGGGCTGCTTGTTCTTCATCCTCCTTTACATGTTTTCTCTCTCTTTTGCTACTTTTTGTCCCAGAGACTTCACAGCTGAATTCAGCAGGGCTTTGCTGACAAGTTGCAAGACAAATCATTGATGTGGATTGGAAATGCAGAATTGGTCCTTTGCAATCAGCAACTTCAGTCTTTCCTGCCTGACTGCTTTCTAGGACTGAGTTTAAATAATTTTGTCTGGAATCATGCTTCTCTGTGTTACTCTGATCACTCTGGCTTCCATCACTTTTGATGGGATTCTGTCCCAACTCCCTTTCCATCCCTATCTCATTTGACACTGGCTTTTCATTGTCCTGCTCTTCTTGTAGCAGTCCATTCTTGTGCTCAGTCTGAGCAATCCCTGTTCTTGCTGGTGTCAGAGTCCCTTCCTCTGCAGCCTGTGAAATGTCATCCCTGTGTTCTCCTGTGCTGACAGCAAAGCAAGGCACAGGATCAATATGGGCAGACTCACAAGTCTTAAGCTTCTCACTCTCAGAAACCCTGCTCAAGTTTTGAGCAGCTTTCTCCTCTTGCAAGCTTTCTGGTTGTAATTGTTTGCTAGACTTATTTTCTACCTGAGCAGCACATGACAGATTAAAGGTTTCAGAAGGAGGATCTTCCACTGCACGTGCCTGCCTGGGAGTCTGAAAAAGGCTGAAGGACGAGCGCTTTGAATGCCTGAATATATTTCGCAGATATTGAGTGTCTAAGTCACTGTCTTCAGCTTCCTTAGTCAATTCCAAAACATTTTTAGCCATTGGCAACTTTTCAGTTTTCAAGTCCCCTGGGACATTTTGTGAATCATGCCCACACTCCTGAGGAAAAGCAGCAGGTGATTCAGACACCTCTTCAGTCTGCTGAGAAGCAGTTTGCCCAGCAGACTCTGAAGGAAGTTGAAGGAGGAGAGGGCTACCCAGTATTTCACTGTCTTGAGAACTTGTATCAGGAACAGTGGAACCACAGTTTAAAAGCTGACATGAAGGATTGAATTGACTTTTTCCAGTTATTGCAGTGTCAGGTAAATTCTTTAGACTAACCTGCATTTCATTTGCTTCCAGATCACCTCCCTCCAAATTAGTGACTGGCCTGTAACTCAACTCATCTTGAGGCTCACACAGGTCTTTGCACTCAGCAGAGGGAGCTGCCACACTCCTTTGGTCGCCAGAGACAGACCTTCCATGATCACTGTTATTCTTTCTTGCTCCATTTACTCCTTTCTTTGTTTCTTTTGTCATTTCTTCAGAAAGTAACTGAAGCCTTCTGCTGCGTCTGACTGCATTTTGCTCAGAGTCAGCTTTCCTGGGCTCTCCACTGCTTGGATAGCTGTCAATCTGTGGCTCAACTGGATCAGGGAAAACAGAGTCTCTATCCACTACTAACTCTAGAGAACACTTAGTTCTACTAGAATGCCTGCACCTTTTTGCTGCAGAACCTCTTTTTTTGGTGCTTTTCTGATCACAGTTTTGCATTTCTGGTTCTCCATCACAGTGCTTGGAAGTGACCTTCACAGCAGCTTTCTTCCATGTGGACTCTCCTCCTTCCTCAAGTTCTGTTAGTGTATTATTTGCTCTATTCTGAGAGAGGTGACTCTCATTAACAGCAACACTTTCATCACATCTTTTCTTTCCAGCCTCTCCAAGGCCCCTATCAACATTTTGAGGGGCCCCATCTGCCTCTTCGGTATCTTTTTTCTTGATGAAATCCTCAGGTTGCAGGGCACAGGCAGACTTCCTCTTTCTTTTGAGTCTGTCTTTGCTGAAATTCTTCAGGCATTTATCAGCAGCCTCATCTCCCTTTCTTCCAGCAGGCAAAATGGCTCTCAAGGTAGAAGGGGGATTTGATTTCCTCCCTCTCTTGTATGTTCTTCCAAATATTTTGTCTTTGATGCTTTCTGCTGTTTGTTTTGACCACCTCTTTTTTCCTTCCACTGCTGCAATTTCCATGGAATCTGCCATAGGGTCAGTCTTTTCTGAAATACAGGACTCTTTATCTGACAAACACAGATCTCCTTCACCTGAAACATCAGCTGATGCAGCAGATTCATCCAGTGATGAACCGGAAGACAAAATCTCATTGCTTTTTGAAAACCATTCGTTGACTTTCTGAATGCTCTGCTTCAGTTTCTTCTTGGAGACTTTATTTGGCATGGCAGAGTGAAGTGTCTTTGGCTGAGGTAGCTTCTCCAGAGGAAGTTCTTTGTCATGAAGAGAGTCACTCTCAGGTTCATATGCCTCTACAGCTTCCACACTTTGCACATCAGTATCCATTTCCCTGCTTTTATCCAGCCTGTTCTCTGAGCTATCTTCTAAATCAAACTCTTGGTTTTCACTGTGGGTTTGCTGTTCATCCATTTCTTCTGTGTTCTTAAAGAATGATGTGTTCCCAATCCCTGTGGCATCAGCTATTCTGTCACACTGCTCTGGGAGCAGGTCTACAGCAAGAACATTTAAAGGAGAACTCTGGCATTCAGTCACATTCACTTGGTCAGGTTTGGCACATTCAGCGATGCTCTGAGTGCTTTTCTTGCTCAAGCATTCCTTTGAGAAATCACTTTCACCTGTTAGGTTTACAGGTATAATAAATTATTAACCTCTATTTTACACACACAAGCACAGTAACAAGCTTAATGGCTACTTTGTTTTAAAAGAACTGCTCTTATTTCCCCCCTAACCAGAATATTACCCTGCACAAATCTCCCTCTAGAGAAAGGTAGAAAGATCATATTACATGTTCTTCTAAATTTTTACATGAATTACCAGCCAGTGCTTTTTCATGTGTAATATGGCTCATGTAGAATAGATTAAGTTTTATACTTTGATCAAGTTACTTTTCTTCCTTTCTGTTCCCATGCATAGAACATTCACATTTTAAATATCTAGGCTACAGGATAGTCTTGTATTAGCTGTAGGCATCAACAGAACTACATTATACAAGACTGCAAGCATATATATATATGTATATATATATATAAAATCCTGTGAAATTGAAAATAAAAGTGTTAATTTGTGGTCTCTTTCAAGCTTAATCACCTTTGTCACCAAAATATCAACACACCTATGACATTTAGTAGTGCTATTTCTTTGGCACACAGCTTGTCAGGCTGTGTATTGCAAGAATTTTCATTCCCTTTCTCAGCACTCTCAAGTTCTTCCAGCCTTACTTGAGAAGAAACCTGAACTGCTCCTTTGTCTTCAGACCTGTTGGGAAAGGAAATCTAATTTCATTACAGATAAAACCATAATAGACATACTAGAAGATGATACTTATTTTTCCCTTTTTGCTCTCTGAAATCGTTTCTGGAGAAGTCAAGCTGCATGTTTGACATACACCACAACCAGATCTCTTCAGAGTTTCAGGCCATTTCTTTAAAAGATTCTCTCTTGCAATCCTGAATTCAGCATTTACTTTCTAAAGCACAGTGCCTACTTTTCTATGGAAAAATCTATGTCCACAACAATACATTTAGAAAACAGTTTTACAGCATGAAATATAGCAAACTGCTGGAACTCAGCTACCCATTCTACCCTAATGGCCTCAAAGTTGGAAACCATTTGTCAGCTTAAGAATTCTATCAGTCCTATGCTAAGAAACCAGAACACAGGAAATGAGAATATTGAACTACTGTCTTTAGAAAATACTAATTCTTTAATCACCTTTACTTACCCAGTTTTGCTTGCCTGTTTAAAAAACTCTTCAGATGATTCAGAGCCTGAAAACAAATCATCTGTTACTCTGGTTGGAATGATTCAGAGGAAGGTGACTTGCCTGATTCAGTGGTTATTATCACATACATGCCTACTCCTTTCTAGAGCTAGATGCTTTCAACTTTTAGCAGAAGAAATCAAGTTCAATTGTGAAGTATTTTACCTAATTATAATGAATTCTATGTATAACTATCTCCATGGCTCCAGCATAAAACTTTGTTTAAATATAGTGACTGGTAACAGACTAGTATCTAAGAGTTAATTAGCTAAAAGTTACTTTCTGATTTCTAAATTTATACACAAAACAGCTACTAGTATTTAGAATTTTGAGCTGGAAATCAGAGAAATGCATTCAAATGTCTCTCACAGATGCTTTGATCCTGGCAGATGCAATAAGGAAAAAAGTGAGGAAACAAACTACCTGTTAAAAGCAGCAATTCCTTGAAGGAACAGCATAAAAAATAAGCTATGCACGGCATCTGTCTTGTTTCTCATAACAGTCAACACCAGATAAAATAAAATTCTGAAAAGCTAGGACAGAGAGCAAAAAAACATTAACATCTCAAATAGAATTCATTCTCATCTCCAGCACTGGTGACAGGTTTAGTATTCTTCAGAAAACAGTGGCTACCTTTAGCTGTAACAGCTATAATTTTCTGCACATCTATAAACACCTTCCCTGGATCTTGTACACCAAGATTTAAGGGTTCACTACAGCAGCATTATTTGCCATATAATAAGTTATGTAAAAAGCCCTTTTGGTTTACCAACTTGGAACTGTCCATAATTTCTCCCTTTGTTGTCTTTTTGGGTCTTAAGGAGAAATTAGTGTTTATAAAGACTTTGAACATAATCACCTTTCATTACCTTGCAAGCATTGTACATTGGATCAATTAGTGTGGATTTACAGCAGATCTTACCAAACTCTATATAAGTACCCTTTTGAGAATCAGATTGCTGGGGTTTGTTTCTTGGGCGACACATTTTGGCATCTGTGAGCTGAATATTCACACTAGCTTCCTGCTGACAGGAAAACAGAAAGGAATAGTTACTCACAACAGTGGGGTATCAAAAAAAATTCATAGCAATTTAAACTTTAACAGGGGCCTGATACAAATACTTAGTTCATATGCATTGGTAGCTTCTTTGCACAATACGAGTAATTTATCATATTGACATCAGTAATGAAATGTGTCAATAGAAACAATGTATCATGCATTTAACAGATCAAATCATTAACAGTTTGATCTTACATGCTGTATTGTCTAACATTCTATTCAGCATTAAGCAGATGAAAACAGAAACATGCCAGTCACACATACAGCAATTATCCCAATGCTTTATGAATCCTAAGATATAATTATGATCTCACCCTAAAAAGGTAAAAACCCTACAAACAGGTAGCCAGCCTCATGAAACAAGCAGGTGGAACAAGTTTTCAATCCTAGTTTCAGTAACAGACTGTATTATGGCAATATTATGTATAAGTTCAGGTCATTTTATGCAAACATCTTTCTCAAGTAGGTTAGGAAGACAAAAAAAACATAATGTCCTTGTCCAGAATATCACTCAGGTCAAACAATCTGAGATCAACCCAAAATCTCCTACTTCATTCTTTTATGTATATGCATATATACACATTCCAAATAGATTTTTAAACAATCCACAAAAATAAAATGGGATAAAACAGTTACCAAGGTGAAGTTTTCTTGTCCATTGTTTTTAGCACTTTTCCTCCTGCTTCTGAAGCCCTTACTTTGGATGACAGAACTTTCTTTACCCAGGGACTCAGCAGCAGTGTCTTCTGTGGATGTTTGAGGAAAGCGATGACTCTTTAAAACTAAAAGATGTTAGGTTAAAAAAAATTTTACACTGATTATGACTCAAGTTTTATATATTAACGAGATAGACTTGTGCAGAATCTGTGCACTTAGTGCATATACAGCTAAAATATGTTTATCCAAGAAAGAAATCTTGTTGAATTACTTGTCTGATTATTTCTGAGAACTCATCAAGTAATAAGTAAAATTGTGATCCTGCCAATTAATTTTCTCAACCAGTTTTGGTTATATAAACAATCTAGCAAGAGCAGGATCTAATTCTAATTATTTTTGAATATCTGAGCAAGTTGAAAAGAATTAAAAAAACAAGTCTATTTTTTGTAGCAAAATATACAAAACACTACCATATGCCCCCAACCACAGTCCAAAATATAAACAGGCACATGCCTGACTTGCCAATACACCAACACCACCCTTAACAAGGCACTGAGTTCTAGAAATGGGAAATTTGGATTCCCTGAGGATCCATCTGAGTGGGATGAGTTAATAAACATCAGCATCTGCTACTTCAGGCTCTGAGACTGTTTAACAAATTAAAACTGCAAGGTTGGGCATAATCAAAAGCAGAACTTTTCCTCACAGTTACAGATTAAATATGATCTGATATACCATCAAACACACACAGTGTGTTCAAGAGGTTTTTCTAAGAAAATCTCAGAAACTTAATGGAATTTTTGTTTCTACATCTAAGAAAAAACCTTTTGATAATTCTTCCCATATTTATTACTGCACAGTAAATGGGGTATCTTGTAAATAATCATATGTCAAAACCTTATTAAAAAAAAAAATTGGGGACATACATTCACAACACTTACACTTCACTCCAGTGTCAAGCTCAAAAGCATGGATAGTTTCCAACAATCCTTCAATTAGTTGCTTAAATTTGGAATTTTCTTTCAGACTTCTGAAAAAACATCAGAACTTCAGTTATTTTAAGAAAATGAACTCCGGTTCATTTATACAATAAATATTTATAGGATAACTATAAATATTTCTAGAATTTTGGCTGAACCAAAAAAAGGGTAAAACTCCAAAGTGGAAGATGAGACAATAAGAAAATGTTGCCAAGGAATAACAACACAATTCCCCCAAACAACCCTTACTATGGGAATTGAAACTATCACAAAAGTGAACATAAAATTTTCTCATATAGGTTTAGTAGAGAGAAATCAGTTGCAAGGATTAAACACCAATATAGCACAGACATTTGTTAAGAGGTGTGATCACCTGAAAAAGCTCACATTTACTCCTTTAGAAATAGACAGCTTAATTAAAAAATCCCACCTTTTCTTCTGTATTTCAGTCCTGTGCTAGTACATTTCAAGCCTATTGTTAGTTTTTCCTCAGAGTTCAAACACCTCATCCTCCAGCCCCCTTACAAAGATGCATTCCTCACCTCTTGGTAACTTCAGTCTTACACAGAGGACACTCCACCACACCTTTTTTCTTTTTGCTGATAAGTTTGAACATGCAGAACCTAGAAAGAAAGAACATTTGTGCTGGTTATTTTCCCTAAAACTGAGTATGCACATTCACCACTTAGTGAATCAAGAATGCTTTCTTGTTTTGGTGTTACAGTGAGTTAATTGATCCCCTTTGACACATTTGTAAGCTGCAGTTCTCTCTTCTACAGAATTGACATTTTTCCCTCAATGTGAGGTTATCAAAACACAGTACACATACATGATTAGCACTGAAAAAGCATAAATGGCAATTAAAACTGGTATATATGGAATTAAAAATTATAAACCCAAACCCATTATATATGGAAATTAAAAACTGCATTGCACTTGCAAGTTTTCAAACCTACCTGCAGAATATGTGATCGCATTTTGTTGAAACGGGCTCCTGTAGCACATCCAAGCTACAAAGAGGGAAGCAAAAACAAGAGCACAGGGGTTACAGGCACTGGGAAGCCAGACTTCAACCAGAACCTTTGCTATTTCAGTTATTTATTTCCATTAAAAAACAACATTTACCTTTCAGAGACAAAAACTCACACAGCTTTACAAACAATGCTTTAATCCAACCAGATGCATTTTTTCCCTCACTGAACAGAGGACTCACACATTCAGGTTTTAACAGAAAAGCAAAATTTACTAGAATGTAAGAGCAAAAGATAAGTTTTTTCTTGCACTTTCTCATGTGAGCTTTACAAAACACCAATATGTTTAGTCCTAAGCACAAATCTCTTTGCTTTCTGGTAAGCCATAGAACTGACAAAGCATTTTCAAAGAAATGAGGAAAAAAACCCCAAACCTTCAAAAATTAACTCTACTGATACTATTCCCTGACATACCATATAGGGCACTCCAAGTTCTTCTGCATAGCTGAAAGCACATTTTGTACTTGTTGCATAGTTATCACTGAGAAGTCCATCTTTCCCATCCAAAAATAGCCTACAGGAAAAAAAATTATTATCAGCTTTGTTCCTGCAAAAAATTCTGTTGTGTCCCATGAGTGCTCCCTCCCACACGGCTCTGCTCTAACTGCAGAATGGTAACAAACACCTCGTTTTACTTTGCAGTACCCCCTTTGCAGAGGGGCTCTTACTCTGAACCTCAGGTTAAAACCTCCCGAGCATCCTGTACCCAAAAGAGCGCCCAGAGAAATGTTCAGGTGAAGTTCAGCAAGGGCGCAGAGCACAAAACAGCGAGAGCGAGGGGCTTGCTAGGGGGGAAAAGCACGCAAAGAAAAGGGCAGAAAGGTTTATTCAAAGGAGCCCGGGCGTACCCACACGAGCACAGGTGAGACCCCACAGCAAACGTCGCAAATCCGGAAAACAAAGAGAAACCGCGGCGGCAGCTCGGAACCGGCCCTGCAGCGAGGCCTGTCCGCAGGCCGAGGCGAAGCGTCCCGGCACGGGTGGAGGGAGCGCGGGCAGCGCCGGAGCGGTCAGTGCCGGAACGGGCAGTGCCAGAGCGGGCAGTACAGGGACAGCGATGGAGCGGGCAGTGCCGGGGCGGTCAGTGCCAGGGCAGCGCCAGCGGGGTCAGTGCCAGAACGAGAAGTGTCAGTCCCGAGGCAGCGTCGGTGCTATCGATGGTGTCGGTGCTGCCAGTGCCAGGGCAGTGCCGGAGCGGGCAGTGCCAGGTCGGTCAACATCAGGCCATGGCCGGGCCCGTCCCGCCTCAGCCCGCGCCGCCTTTCGCGCCCTTCCCGCCCCGCCTCGCACAGCCAATCCGAGGCCGCGGGGCGGTGCGCTCCCCTGCAGCGCCCTCTGACGGGCTCCTTCCGCTTCGGCCGTGCGGGGCGGGGCGGGGCCGGGCCAGGCCAGCCTGATTGGCTCTGATTGGCTCTGATTGGCTCTGATTGGCCGCAGCCACCACGTGATCCCGGGGTGCATAGGCACCGCCCCGGCGCAGTCTCCGGACGTGCGTGGCCGCGGTGTGCGCGCGCGCGCCTGGCTCTGTTTATTGTTGTGATTCTGCGGCTCCCTGGCTCCGCCTTCTGACCAATCAGAACGATGGGCTGGATGAGTGACAGGCGGCCCCGCCAATAGCCGTGCGCAGCGAGCGGGGGGCAGGCCGCCCTCGGGCCGCCATGTTGTGTCTGTCGGGAGCGCTGGCGCCGCTGCCCCCGGCCCCGCGGGAGCGCGCCATGGAGCCGCGGGTCACCCTGCGCGTCACCTGCCGCGGCGACACCCGTACCTTCGTCGTGTCCGACCCAATGCACACGACGTGGGCCGATGTGGAGGCCATGGTGAGCGCAGGCTGGCTGCGGGAGGCGGAGCGGGGTGTTCGCCGCGGGCCGCAGCCGTGGGGAGCCGGCTCGGTGAGGGGCTGGCCGTGCCGGCGAGGCTTGAGGGCCCAGCGTCTCCGGCCGCGCCTTCCAAAGCTGTGTCCGCATTTCACAGGCTGTTAGAACTGGTGCTTCATACCAGTTGCTGCGATCGCAGATGGCTGCGATCTTGATTTTTCTTTTTTCCTTAATAGTACAGCTTACTCCTGCTGTGTGCTTAGATTGACGTGAACGGCCTGGTTTGGAAATAGGTTCTCAAGGGTCCTTTTTTCTATGTGAGCAGGTGGTCTTAGCTGTGTTCTTTGCCCTTTTCCACAGGTATGGACACTTGGTTTGGCTCTGTATCTCTCTGTAAAGTACATTATATTCCTATTGTTTCCTATTCTTATTGAAGTACTAATGGTGAAGTAACACACGTTTGTTGCTTTTCTGAAGATTTGTCTGCTCTTTGGGGTACTGAGTCACTAACACATTTTTGTTTGGTCCCTTGGTTCCCGGAGCTTTGTGTGTGCTGGTTTGGATAGAGCAGCGTCTGACTGGGCCGTGCATGCGTGGGCAGTTGCTTATGAAGGTCTATGTATCATGCACTTGGTACAGTTAAGAGTTTGTTTGGGTGCTTGTTTTCAGGACTGTTTAGTGACAATTCCTGTGTTGGCTTAGGGTGAAATTCTGTTGTAAGGATTCCCTTGGCTATTATGAAAGTATTATTATTATTATTAATAATAATGATTCTGTGGCAACTGTTCTGTTTTTTTTTTAGCTTGCTTTCAAAGTCGCATCTGAAGAGCTCTTGTCAGTGTTTTAATTTCTATGTTTCAGCTCTTTGTATGGCTAGTTTATTCCAGTATACATGCAGGAGAGTTTTGCTTTAGAATTGCTCAAGTTCAAAGTTTGAACTGCATCATCTTCACTTGTTGTATTTCAAGTCCTCTGTAAGAGGCACTGACTGGTTCAGTCTTAAAATACTCAGTGCAAGTAGACCCTGCAGGAATGTCTGAGCTGGTCAGAATCCTGCTTGCATCAAAGCTGGAAGCAGATTACTGTGTAAGCACTGTGCTGCCCTTAATCTTAGGTATTCTGAGAGCCAAGGTGTGTTTGTTCAAGGTGTGGTGTTCTATTTCAGTATTTCCCTAACCAAGCAGAACCACGGGTTGTCCTATTGTGGGAATTACTGTTTCAAGGGAGTATCAGTTAAATTTGTGTCTTTCTTATGTTTTTATATTTTATTAAATGCCTTTGATATTTATTAGGGATAATGTGACCTCTTGTTCTGCCTTGAGTTTAGGGAAACAATCTGTGGTACTAGACTGTGTAAGTACAGAGCACAGTTTCTTCCAAAACAAGTCGGTTCTCTGACTGCACTCACAAAATTTGGGATGTGTTGCTGGAAAAACCTGCCTGGAGCACGTTCACTGCAGAATGTGTCCACGTGTGCCCTGTGTTCATGTGCTCCAGTGGGGCTGTGGAACTCCCCAGACAGGCACTCTTGGCTGAGGCTGCTGCTGTTCTGATAGGTCTGAGCTAGCAGGACATGTGTCAGTTGTTTCAGAGAGTTTCTGTTGGGAAAAATACAGCTTTTGTAGGAACCTGGTACAAAAATGTACAGGAGCCTCAACGACTCAGCATATGGAAACAACTGCTTTCATTTAATGGTTCATTTGGTGCTGCTCATTCTTCCTTGTTAATGTAAAATGCAAAATAACTGCTCAGCTTTATTCTCTGAATGTTGATATGCTGAAAAAAGGCTGATCACCTGTGTGAGCTGTCTCCAGGTGCTTTTTAGTGTAAAAGATAGAGTTTAGGGATTGTTTGCCTTCTCCTTCATATTTTGCCGTGTTTACTATGTCTGAGTTTGTTAACCCTGAGCTTGTCCACTCAGAATGGGAGGGTTATTATTATTTATTTTGGAGTAAACATTAACTGAGCAAGGTACAACAGGAAAGAAATGTGTTTATTCTTTTCATTAGGGAAAGTTAGTAAAGCTTGGAGGGAAGGCACTGGGAAGAGTTCGGCTCCAGAGGAATGGATTTGGTAAAACAGTGTTTGCTTCAACTGAGGAACTGAAAGGAGGGATAGAAGGGTTTTAATGTTATTCCCAATTACTAATCATTATTCATTGAGGGTGTCTCTCATCCTGCCTCACTATGGTCTTGTGTTCTTTTTTTCATTGCAGGTTAAAGTTTCATTTGGCCTGGACAACATTCAGATCAAATACATTGATGAGGATAATGATGAGGTAAAATACCTGCCACCCCACCCTCCCAATAGGTCAACCTGAAAATGACTGGTGGCAGAAATGACGTTGTGATGATTTGTAGTGAATCCTTCAGGAGAATCTGTTGTGCAGATTGGGGTGGGGGAATGTTTGCCCCTTTAATAAGAAAATAGCTGATAGTCTTGTGGTTTTACTCTTAATGCAGCATGCATATTTTAAAATGCTTTTTTTAGAAAACCTTTCTTTTTCCCACCCTGTTGAAACACCTAGTGGTTCTCTGTGTTCTGAGAGAGGATGAAAGAGGAATGTTTCTGTTGAGGAAGTTTTTGGTTTTTGTTTTTTTTTTTTTTTTTTAAGGTAGTTGTAATTATTTGTGTTTACAGCTGTGGTAAAGTCCTGTCTCTTCAATCTAGACTCCTTGCTCTGGAAAATGTAGGTCCCCTGTCATTAGCATATGTTTGCTTCAGTGATCTGGTGTACTCAAATCCTCTGCTTGCTTTATGCAATTGCTGTAATCTCCAAGCAGATTACTGACTCAGAAAACAAATTGGTTACTTCTAGTTGTCCTTGTTGAGTAACTTCCTGCTTGGCACAGTCTCACCCTCTCATATTATTCTCATATTATTTTTGTTTATCTAGAGATTCAGAGGGGAATGTAACTCTCACAGAATTGACCTTTTGCAAACAGTGTTCCACTGCTTGGATTATAGCTCTAGTCAGTGAGATGGGGATTCTTGTTCTTTTTTCTCCTAAGGGAGAATGTCAAGAAGCTCCCAGCTTCCAACAACCTTTCAGAGAATGATTCTCCCCTTATTCTCCAACCTTTATAATATATAAATACTAGCCATCTGTGAAATCCTGACATACTGAGCAGGCATTGTTCAGAATCCTGCAGTACTGCAGGGATTAAATGGCTTCTTGTATTAGTGATTTCTATGTGCAGAATTGATAAATAAGTTTCTGTAGAAGAATGGGCTTATGAAACACTTAATTGGTCTTTTGAAACACTTTACTGGGCATTTAAAGCAACTGAGGGCAATCTCTGGACTTGTGCAGTAAGCCCAGGGGGACAGGCAGTGACTTTCTGAGGAGAGCAGGCTTGTTCTGGGTGCCAGCAGTGCCAGACCCACCTCCTGTGCCAATCCAGTAACAAACATGGGCTGCTTCAAAGCACCACAGCTTTGGGTAATGATTAAACGTGGCAGCAATAACAAATATCTAAAGGACTGGTGTTTAGAAACTGTGAATAAAAGCATGTTTATTCTGAAACACGTTAATTTTAAGAGAATTGCAAAAATGTGTCTGTGGCTCTTGCTCAGTGTTCCTTCTCTTTGCAGGTCTCTGTGAACAGCAAAGGTGAGCTGCTGCTTTCCTGAGGTGAAATCAAGAAACAGACCAACTGTTGCTTGTATTTTTTGAAGATGCAGTTGAGGATGCTTGCTTTTTGATTTTTGTATTTTATATACGATTTGGCATCCAGTTCTTCCCAAAAGAAAAAATTCTTGATCCATAGGAACAAATTGGAAGTGACAAAATTAGTGGAATGTTGTGGCTCTTAGCTGTGAAAATGTGTGCTTGTTGCTGTATGTACAATTTCTTGCACTATTTTAAAAGAATTTACAGAAGCTATGGGAGGCCCCTTGTCATGTAAGGGTTTTTAAACACTGTGTTCTAAACTTACATCTGTTATGTGAGATAGGGGCCATTCACATTTCTTTCTATTTTTCTTTAGAGGAATATGAAGAAGCTCTGAAGGTAAATGTGCTCTATGACTTTTTTCAATATATTCATCCTTCTCCAATTAAAATTGGTGTAGCTGACAAAAAAAATAGCATTACCTGGCCCAGGAGAACAGAATAACCGTTTTCTAGCTTTGGACAGTAGCTTGAATGTCTTACTGCATTTTTCTTCCATCCTGGTTGGTCTCCATTTTTATAAGTTAGTTGAATAGGCAGTTAGGGTTCAGGACCCTGAGCAGCAGTGGGTTGGTTAAGAGACTGACTTTCTCAAACCCTTCAACAGTAATCCCATAATTGGAAATATTGGGCTTTAGTAAAACCCTTCAAAAATCTTGCCACACAGACTCTGCTGCCAGAGTATATCATTAGAGATTATTAGAGTCAATGCTTAGTTACTTTATAAGCAATTAGACAAAATAAGAATTGCATTTCTTTACATTTCTGTTTTACATTATTAAGTCTGTCAGAACTTTTTGCTCATGGCTTGAATTTCCAATTTGATAATTTTAAAATAATCATAAATTCCTGGACACAATCTATTGTTTACTGGCTCCTATGAACACTTTATTGTAGGCTGAAGAATTCCAGTAGGATATTTGCATGATTGTCCTTTGGCTTTTAATAACCTTTTTAATAAGCATATTAGTAAGCTTTCAGAAGTAGAATATCAGCTGACTCTATCTTGGCATCTCAGTTTTTCTTTTTTTGTCTGTTAGTCTTTCCCCATCCTTTTCCCAAACTCTCCAATGTAGTGTAATACTGTATTTTTACAGATTTTGTATGCCCATTTTAAGTGGAAAACATGGTGTGTGTATGTACTGTTTATTTAGATTGCAGCTAAACAAGGAAATCAGCTTCAGATGAATGCCTATGAAAAGAACTCTTCTCATGCTTTGCAACTACATGAAAAAATTGTTACAGAAAAGCTGATGCTTCTTAAAGATGAGAAGAAACCACTTTTGCATTACTCCATGCTAGCTCAGGGACTAGAGAAAGAATTTAAAAATGATGAGGAGCTGACCATTCAGGTAAGAAGCTGAGCTGCATTAAAACTGAGAATTAATAAATGTAATTCACTTTGTAGACTGATTGTCCTCTTTAGCCATATATAAAAACCGAGTTCAGACATTGGTCTCTGTTTTCGGTTACCTGCACCTGTTGAAGCTCACCAAATAGTTTGAATGTCTTCAAGAGGATAATTTGATGCTGTCTTTAGAAACACTAAATCAGGTGCTTTCATGTTGACCATTTTTAAGTATTTTGATAAACAGAGCAATTGATCACCTGAATTGCCATCTGGTAACTTCTGGTTGACTACACTCAAATGCTAATGAGATAGAAATGTTTCAGGAAAATGTCAGTGGCTACTTTGTGTCACTTCACTGTTTTCTGAAGAACTTTAAATAGTTTTCTATAAAGACAGTTAGAAGCTATTTCAGCAGTTAACTTACTGTGTTGAGGGTTTGGTGTTTTTTTTCAACTTTGCCTACTTTTTGTTTGTTTCGGTTTTTTTTCCCTCCCAGCAAAAGTTAAATCAGACCAGAACAGAAAGCACAAATGAAAATCCTCCAGAATGGTTCACTAGCTACTTGGAAACAGTAAGTGTATTGTCCTGCAAGTTTTGGTATACTTAAATACGTGAGAAATTGTGCATGGAAGAGATCTTTGTGATGCCTGACTCTAGACATCTGAACACTCTTGCCATCAGCACTTGTGACCAGGATTTTAATGAGAAGTAGAGTCTAACTATGTCCACAGTGTAAGGGATACCTTAAAAACCCCAGAGCCATAAAGTTGATCCATACCACTTGTGAAAAGTGGAATGTTTAGTTTATGCATTTGATTAGTCTGAGTGTAGTTTTAAGTAGCTCCCATAACAGAAACCTTGTGGCACTCCAGCCAGCCATAGGAATTCCAGAGCACTCATTGTGGGAGAGCACAGAACAGTGTTGCTCTTGTAGGCTCTTGATTGCCCAGTTTCAGCAGGGCAGTACTTTTGGTTTCCTGTGATTGAAAGCAGAGCATTTGATGACCTTGGCCATTCACTTTGAGAGAATACTTTCAGGAAGTCTTTGACAATAAGCAACAGATTAAGATGTGGATGTTAACTTGTTCTGAGCAGTTAATAACATAAAATTTTTGTCACTGAAAAGCAGTTTGATACCACAGTAAAGAATTCATTAGCTAGCAATTTCTTGAAACTGTGTGCATTTATCTTTAAGCTTTTTTCTCTAGAGTCTCCTTTTCTTTGCCACCTATTTGTACAAACTAAAAATAGGGGGAGTTCATGGTTATGTTTAAAGCATCACTGATAGGCAAATCAGAGCTTAATGATAGAGAGTCCAGAGGGGTTTGAGAGGTGTGGTAATTGTTTTGGAGATGAGTTTCCTTCCCTTCATACAAGCTTATGGAAAAAACCAATATTGTAAGCACAAATATATGATTTTAAACTTGCATTCTTAAAAGCATTGGGTCGGTATTTTCTAAAATAAAAGTTCTCTGAGCAATGTGGTATTTGTTTAATTTTATGTAAAGTGTGCTGGGGGTAGGGGAAATGATTGAGAAGTGGTCTGTGACTACTGACACATTGGGAGCCTTGTGACAATGTAACTCAACTTTTCAAATGTAATGGGTGGATCACATTCATGACTGCTTTAATTTCTTTCCAGTTCAGGGAACAAGTAGTTAAGGAGACTGTTGAGAGGCTGGAGCAGAAGCTGTATGAGAAGCTTGTTCAGCACAATCAGCCTGCAGATTTCTGTGAGAGCTCGGTTGCAGCAGCGCGTGCAGCCGCGCAGAGCCCTTCGGGGAGCAGCCAGGCTGACTGGGACTGGCTGATGTCCTGCTGCAGCTGCCAGGCTCGCATCGTGGGCGTGCGCTACCAGTGCAGGTAGGCTGGGCTGGGAGCTGGGGCTGGGGGAACCAACAGCACAGCCTGGGGGGAGGCTGGAGCTGCCTTGGGCTTGGATACTTCTGGGTTCCTGATCTGCAGCCTGCTGGACATTTCAGAATGTGTCTCACCCACAGCTGATGTTCTCTCCGGTGGTCACTAGACTTTATCTGCATAAAAGCAAGGTTAATACTGTTTTGAGAAAAGGCAATTGTTAAAGTGAGAGAAGTTTATAACGCTCTATTCTCAATGACTCTTTACCTTATCTGCATAGGATGTGCAGTAATTGTAACAGAAAATGTTTTGTTTGGTTAACTAAACAAAAAAACAAGACTTAGAACCACTAGTCTGTAATAGTTGTTTGGTTCTGAGAGTCAGTGAGACAAAGGCAGGTCATACTTTTTTTTTAATAATTGCACTGTTGTCTGTCTAATAATATGAAATAGATTTTGATGAATGTCTTAAATGAGGTGTTAAAAGTGAGAGTTTTATTTGAATGAGTCAATTGCTGTAAAGATCAGCATTGTGGGAGTAGGCAGAAGCAGTGAATGAAATGCCACCAGGAGTTTTTCTTTGGATTTTTTTTTTTCCTTGCTGGCAGGAAATGACAGTCAGGTTTTTATCAGCCCTGTTCCTGGAGGAGCAATCTTTGCATCCCTGAATGCTTGTTGACTTGGCCTTTGTATTTTTATAAGTATGCTTATTTTTATAAGGTGCTGTTTCTGGCACTGGATTTAGGTAAGATGTTCTGCTCTTTGTAGCAAGAGTTTTAGTCACTTGTGCTGAAGGAACTCAAAGAAGTGTGTACTGTGTGTACTCAAAGAAGTGGGAACTGTGTTGCAGTTTTGCCAAGAATAGAGATAATCGTGTAGGAATTGCCCATGGCTTTAAATACTGATCTATAAGGGAGACATCCAGCTGCCGTCACTTGGGAGCTGCTTACAGTGGTAGCATGATAGAAAGTTTTTTCTCTGCAGAAATTCTTTGCCTCTTGGTAACCTTCTGTCTTTTCTGCTTTGCAGCCTTTGTCCAGCCTACAATATCTGTGAGGAGTGTGAAGCAGGAACATATGCACACGATCCAAACCATGTCTTGTTGAAGCTGCGCAGACCCATCCCCTGTGTCACTGACAATTACAGCCTGGCAGAGCTCCCACCTCGCCTGCCTGCTACTCTGGAGCAAGTCAGGTAAGTGGTGGCACCTGCCAATACCTGGTAAGATGGTCCTGAGTGAAAAGGGATACACCTGTGTTGGAGTTGAGATTTAGCTTTTATTTTAGAGAGAACAAGAAATGGAAATGGTGCTCAAACTTTATTTTGAGTAGCTAAAAATAGTTACATGCTTATAAAGTGCTTAAGTCATAAATCTTACAGTGTGTTTAATAACAAAGTAGAAAAGACAGACTTTTGTGTCACAGATAGGTAATAAACTTCGAGAGGTTACTTTTTCTTTGAGCATTCTGTGTCTGCCTTTTTTTGTTCTTTCAGAGACCATTCAAAGTATTTCCATAAGCAACAGTGAGGATGTTTTTTTAAAATCTAGTCTAGAGCCATGGGGTACTTCCCAAAGAGTCCCCTTGAGACTAAGTCTGAGTTGGCTAAAGGTGAATTCTGATTAGTTTAATGTAATAAGGTGTGTTAACTGCTTTGCAGGCTCCAAAAACAGATGGACAAAAGATTTCTGAAGGCAGAGAAGCAAAGATTGCGAGCAGAAAAGAAACAGCGAAAAGCAGAGGTCCGAGAGCTCAAAAAGCAGCTAAAATTGCACAGGAAAATTCATCTGTGGAACTCTATCCATGTACTGGAAACAAATGGCTCAGCTACTTTGAAATCTGAGAGTCTCCAGCCTAATAACTTCCAGTAAGGCTTGTTGTTAACTGAGCATCTGGTAGTTGTGCTGTCTGACCTTTTGTTATGAGACCAAGTTAAAGTAACAGGAGGAAGGTTATGAAATTGCTCATTTGAAGTATGATTTGTTATTTGACTGTGTGAGAATTTTGTCTAAATGTGATTTGCAAGGTAGAGAGTTTTTAATTGAGAGGAGAGTAGAAAAGAAAAAAAAATGTGCCTGATGGTTATTACCAGAAACTTAGTGATTTAGGAGAAAGGGGAGTGCCTACATACACATACATGCTCATACAACATAAATGAACATTGCTGCCAGTTTTAAAAAGTCTCTATCTGCCTGCTTTATTAAGTGTGTCTGCACGAAGTCAAGTACTTTCTGTATCTTTATGTTCAGTGCAATTTCTTTTTTTTTTATGTGCTGTTAAGCTGAGGTTCATTAGACAGTAGACTTGGCAGGCAACTGCTCTGCATTTCCCACTCCCTTTGAGTTTATGAATGTGCAGTGTAAAACTTGTATAGTTTGTTTCTTTAATTCTTCCCTTCCATTTAGGGCATTTAAAAGCCAAATTAACATTAATCAGCAGCTGAGCTTCTTCAGTTTTGGTGTATTTTGTTATGGTTGTTTTTTTTTTTTTTTGTTTTCTCTCTCCAATCCCAGGAGTCCTAATCAACCCTTCCAAGCAATTGTCCCAACACTAAGTGCAGTATTTGTGGATGAGAATTTGCCTGATGGTACTCACTTGAAACCAGGAACAAAGTTTATAAAACACTGGCGAATGAAGAATACTGGCAACGTGGAATGGAGTTCAGACACAAAGGTATCTTGCCTTTGCTCTTCATTCTACACATTTAAATCATTCTGGATGGTAACATTTGTATGTGAATTCTCTGATAGGACCTGTTTAAGATTTCCTTTGTTCATTCACAGTTGGGAGTTCTGGGGCAATAAGCTGTGTAGGAACTCTTTACAAGTGTAGACTAGGAAGAAAGCAATTCAGAATACCATCACTGAACATGTTTCCCATTAATAGTATGTCCCTCATGTTATAATGGTACAGTTTTACCCTGTTTACAACTGCTCTGTTTCTTTTCTGACCTCCAAAACCCTTTGTTCTGTGAGTGGCTGCACTTGTATTGAAAGGTGGGGGTATCTTTGTGTTGATAGTGGCTAATGTGAGGATGTGTACTAGCAGCCTGTCTTCTCCATGCCTGGAATCTACAAAGCCTTTCAGCAGAGGAACTCTGCTTCCTACTGCCCACACTTTGCAGAGGAGCTTGAGAAGTTAACTTTTGGCTTTTTCTGTTGTATATTTCAGTTGAAACTTATGTGGGGTAATCTGACCTTGGCATCTTCTGAGAAAAAAGATGTGTTAGTGCCATCCCTTCCATCTGGACAAGTAGGAACTGTTTCAGTTGAGTTTGTAGCTCCCAACATAGAAGGAACTTACACTTCTCACTGGAGACTGTCACATAGAGGGGAACAGTTTGGGCCAAGGATCTGGTGCAGTATTGTTGTGGATCCCTCTCCAGCTGCTGACTACATAGAAAGTGATTGGAAGGATTCTGACTGTCAGAAGAGTAGAGCTTCCAGAACCCAACAGGCAAGTCACTCACCTGGTATTTAGGGCACTTGAGCATTGCCTAGGAGAAGGAGCATTGTGTATTATTCGGCATAGTGTTCCTAACTAACTATTCAAGGGGATTCTTTTAGCTGTTTGCTTTTAAATTTTATTTTTAATAGGAAAGAAATACAACATATATTGCATTTATAAGTTCTAAAGTAGTTGTTCTTTTTGACAGGCATGACATTAGCTATCAGACTGTTGCAGCTATTTGCTTCTTTGATTGAACTGAAACACTGCAGAATTTCTGTTAGGTCTTGTCTTTTTGGCTCTGTAATGAGTTGATTTAAAACTCTTTCAAATTACTTGTGTGTTTACACAAAATTCAGCCTTTAGATTTCTTGTGATGTTTTATTTACTGTGGTTAAGGGGCTTCTGTTTTTTTGTCTTTGCAGGATGCTTCCTTAAAGACAGAAACAGGTGCTCAACTGATAGGTGAAATTGCAGAGCAGGCTGAAATGTCTCTGCCAGCTGTTCCTTTAAAGATCAAAAATCTGCCAAGTGAAAGAGAATTTTATATCCCATCTGTCGATCTCCTCACCGCACAGGTAAAGTGCTAAAATTCAGGTAAATACAAAGCAAACCACCTTGGGTTTGATGTCTAGATAGGCAGACATCTGTAAGAATAAAGCTTCTGAGCTCTAAAAACAGCCACTCTTTTCAGAAAGAGTATATTGCATTTTATATAGCAGAGCTGTTTTCTCAAACTGGTATTAGGCATTGTCATTATGTGGAAGGTATGTGTAGGGCAGATAAAGAATCTCAAAACAGAGTCAGCATTGAGTCTTTCTCTGGCCCTAACAAGGGAGTTCTTAGCTTTGTCCCTTGCTGCCCTGATTTGTGCACTATATTCAGTGATGTAAATATATGTTGTGAGAAAACCACCCCCTGAGGTCGTGTTAAGGAACAAAGTGTTATTTATGCATCAGTGAGATCTGTGCTGCCAAGTACAGATCTGATTCAGTTTCAGAGTTTGCTCATGGAAACTCTGTGTTTTTTCCTGTAGGATTTGCTGTCCTTTGAGCTGTTGGACATTAATATTGTGCAGGAATTGGAGCGAGTGCCACACAATACTCCTGTTGGTAAGGCTCCTGTACTCTGTGTGCTCTCTCGAGCACAGACAGCTATCCTTTGTGTTTTTCAGCCTTGGCTTCTTTTTACCTTTATATTCCCAAGAACATAACATTCCATATGTTGAGGAATGCTGCCATTTTCTTTGCACAGCCAGTGGCAGAGTAATGAAAAGCTGGTTGTTTATTCTACCAGATTATCTTGCAAAATAACTAAGTTTCTTCAGTCTTGAAAGAATGTCCCTTAAAAAGAATAACTTTTAAAAATGTTACCTCGTGGAGGCTCCTTCTCCTTTAGTGCCAATTACCTTTGCTCCCTGTGTTTTCCAGACATGACTCCATGCATGTCCCCTCTGCCACGTGACAGCCCCTTGCTGGAGAAACCTGGCTTAGGTCAGATAGAGGAGGAGAACGAGGGGAGTGGATTTAAACTAGTGCCTGGTAAGCAGTAGTCCTGAGAAGCTTGGAGGTGAAGGGAGCATGTTGTCACTTCTGTGTGGTCAGCAAACCTGATGTCTAAAAGGAATTCTGACTACTGTCTTACCCTTTTTTGGGGGAAAAAAAAACCAACAAAAAACTTGTTTGACTCATAAACCTGGAGTCTGACACTTACGTTAGTGATCATAGAGGTTAGGGCATAATGTATATATGTATGTGTATAGATTTGGAACTAGAAATCATAGAAGCACAGAATGGTTTGGGTGGGAAGGGACCTCAAGGATAATTCAGTTCCACCCCGCTGCCATGAGCAGGGACAGCTTGCCCTATTTCAGGTTGCTCCAAGCCCTGTCCAGCCTGGCCTTGGATGCTTTCAGGGATGGGGCAACCACAGCTGCTCTGGGCACCCTGTGCCAGGGCCTCACCACCCTCAAAAGGAAGAATTTCTGCTTAATATCTAATTTAATATACCCTCCTCCATGTTAAAGTCATTCTCTGCTGTGCTGTTACTGCATGCCCTTGTATAAAGTCCTTTCAAATACTTCTTTTGATCTGTCTGACCACTAGAGTTGTTGGGAGAATTAACAATCTGCCCTTTATAGACTTAGTTGTACTCCAAATACTCCAGGTGTGCTCCCCATACTTCTCAATCACTTTTGCACTCAACTTGAGCTGAATTTAAAAATCTTTCAATTTTTAGAAAGAATTAACACACTGAGTCAATATTAGCTGTGGCTAGTCTAAAAAATTCTTCTTATAGTTACATTTCCTTGTTGTGGTGGTAAAATCTGTTATGTTTCCCTTTCCAAGGAATGGCAGAAGCCTGCCTTTCTGTGGACTCTTCTGTGGTGAAGGTGAAAGCTGAGCATGCATTGAACCAAGAGGAAGGGGAAGAAGATATGAGTGGGACTCAGTTTGTCTGTGAAACTGTAATTCGGTCTCTGACCCTGGATGCTGCACCTGACCACAAACCCCCACAGAAAAACCCCAAAATCCTCCAGAGTAAGTACTGCCATTAGCTGCTTTCTCTGGCTTGACTTGATTGCAGTCAGGCACGAGACACAGATTGCTCATCTGAGGTGGTTGCTATAATTTAATTGTTTTTCCTGATTGGTTTTATTAGACTCTTTACAAACATTGCAAGACACCTTCAGCTGCAATATGATAAATGAAGAATCTCCTGTGATAAATAGTAATTCCACTTCCAAAAAGGAAGCAAAGATTCCTCAGTCAGAACCAGTAACAGAAAATTCCTGTGGTAAGTAAAATGGGTTTGAATGTAAGATAAAGCTGTAAAAAAAACGTGTAAGATCTGGCACTGTTCTAGGAAATTAATCTTCATTAGATGAAGAGAACCATTAGATCGTCCCAGTTGTGAGAATCATTACATCAGAGAATTGGTGTCAGTGCTTTAACAAGCAGCTACTTTAACAGCTGTTTTTTAAAGAAGTGAAATTGAGAACAAAAGGTTCCAGTTCGGTATTCAAATAAATGCTCATATTTTATACATGACTGGGGCCTCCATACTTTGTACACGTAGCTTGGAATGTTTCTGACCTGTTTCTAATGTGTGGGATTTAGGAGCTGAAAACTACAGTTCAAGTTCTCTATATAGCTCTTACTCTTGTTTTCACTGTAAGCATTAATCCCTGGAGTGTATTTGCATAGGCTTAACATTATGATCTATTACTCTTTCACACTACACCCTCCCCACAACAGGGAAAATTACACCAGTAGTGGCAGCAGCTAAGGTTTGCAGTTGTTTCTAAATGCTTGTCTCTTACAAGTGGGACAGTTCTGTCTCTGCTGTTGTCCATACAAGTGGACAATGGTTAATACCTCACTTTTTTTCCTGCTAGGGGACCTTCCAGTGTCTGATGAGAACACAAGCCCCTGTCGTGGTACTGGCAGTGGTGATGAAGATGATAAAGATGATGTTCAGAGTCAGTGCTCCTCTGCTTCCTCAGAGGATTACATCATCATTCTTCCTGAGTGCTTTGACACCAGTCGGCCCTTGGGTGATTCCATGTATAGTTCAGCTCTTTCTCAGCCTGGTGTAGAAAAGACAGGAGAACCTGAAACAGCAGCAGAGAGCCCAGAAAGGGGAAGCCAGCCACAGATCCCGAGGGTCAGTGATACACTGGCTGCAGTACCAATAACTCCCGCCACTGTGGACAGCTTACCCCAGGCACAAAGGTATGGTTTGGGGACAAGAACAAGATGGTCATACTGGTATTGCTGTGGAGTCTGCAAGGTCTAGTACTTTACAAACAGGAATTGTTATAAAAAAAGTTTTGTCATATACTGAGGTAAATGTTCTTAAATTCTGCAACTTTTTATAGAGCCTCTACTCACTGATTTAGGTGAGTGCAAGAAAGTGAAAGAAGGGAGGATGTTTTTTCTGTTGATTGTGACTTATTTATGTGTGTACATGTAGAATAAAAGTAGTGATGTTTTTTCCTTATGTTCTCAGGAATCTTTCATCTCTTCAGAATTCTATCTTCCAAGAACCAAACACACCAGCTTCAGAGAATATCTCTTCTGCTCCTCATGACCAAATACAAAAAGAAGGTATTGACAGTTTTTAAGGAAGGGTGCAGACTATTGCTGTCGCCTATTCCTTATGCCTAGTGTTGAATTTGATGTCTCGTTTCTCCTGAGGAGAGCAGAAATCTACCAAGTAAAGATTTTAGTTTTTCTTTGGGTATTGAACTCTTGCTATATGGATGTTGCAAATAAAGAAGTAATTTGCTTTGTGGATCAGTTAAGAGCATCTATTATGGGAAATGGTAAGAGGATACTCAAAAGTACTTACAGGCATCTGGAAAATTACCTTACTCTGGAATTAATGAGCTATGTATTTAAGCTGCTGTTACAGTCACTGAGACTGTAGAGTCCTACAAGAGTTCTTCTTGTGTTAAACACCACTGATGAATCAGTCACATGGTTCTGAAAATGCTCTGACTGCCTTCGCTGCAGTGAGAATTCTGGTCTGCATAAGTAAACTTAGAGTATTAGTGTTGTACCAAGACACAGTTTCTTCTGTTTATGTATGTGTTGCATTTCTCCAGCTTAATTGTCATTAACTGGACACGTCAACATTTTGTCTTCCTCTTCCAGAACCCAGTGGTGAAGATAATCATGGGCCAGGATCTTCTGCATTTCTCACTAAGTTCTCAGAATACCCAAGGTAATGAAGCTGAAGCTGTGACTTCACAAACACTATTTTAGACTGAGAGCAGCTTAATTGGACACCTAGGAAAAAGCTCTGGCCTACAGATTTCATGTAGTCATTAATTTGGAGAGAGGCCTCCCTTCTTAAGGCAAACATGCTGTGTTTTCATAAGATCTTGGTTTCTACTTGGGCATAAATCAAAAGGACACTGAACTAGCAAGCCAAAGTTAATGAAGAGCTCAAGTTGAATGCTTCTAAAATTCTGTGGGTTTTTTTTCTGAAAAATCCCAGGATTCTTAGAATGGGGATTTTACAAGTTAGCTATAAAGTTGTCTTATAATACTTAGACTGGAGAAATAAGTCAAAATGTTGAGTAGAGTATTAAGTAGCTTAACTATTCATAGAAAACAAATAGAAGTTATCCTATCCTAAATGGATCTGTCAGTGCACAGCTTTCATGCAGGTATGTTCTCTTCTAGATGAGAACACTAAACTCTTTACAAAAGGTCACTTCATGGAAAACAAACAGCCACAATTTAATAGGTGTCAAGAAAAAGGAAGGAGCTTCTTGAATAGCTCAGTTCCCAAACATTGCTGATTCCTCTGGATCACAGGCTGTTGTCTCCAACAGTCCTTGCCTGAACAGGCAGTGACTTGCATTTCACTGAAACAAACCCTTGGCTTTGCTGATCCTAAAGCAGCACCTGGTCTCTTCACAGGTACCCTCAAGGAAGCAGCATTGCAGGAGAACTCATGAAAGGAGCTTTGTCAGTTGCTGCTTCTGCCTACAAAGCATTATTTGCTGGACCACCCATTATTGAACAGGTGAATGTCTTTCCTCTGTGCTATGTGAGTCTCATAGAATGACAACCTTAAACTTGTAGGTGTATGTGTTTTAAGCGTATCAGTATTCTATGTTGGAGTTAATGTAAGAGTAAAATGTTAAGTGTGATGGCATCCCTTTGAGGTTTGCTCCTCTCAGCAGACTGGGAAATCCATGCCATAGGGATGGAAGCATGTCTCTTGTAGCATCATGTAAGTGAGCAGTGAAGGGATTATAAATGGCTTAAATGGGGCCAGAAGAGCCTCTGTGCCTCAGTTTGATTCTCGCATAATGCAGGGCCCCTAGTTCAAATGGCAAAAAACAAACTACCTTTTTTAGCTTATCTTACTGTCTTTTGTTTTCAGCAGCCTGCAGCTCCGGAAGAGCAGACTGCTGCTCTGCTGTCCAGCCTGTGTGAGATGGGATTCTGTGACAGGCAGTTAAACCTGCGGCTGCTGAAGAAATACAACAATAACATGATTGAAGTGGTGACTGAATTGCTTCAGATCAGCAACAGAGACTGGTGCAGTAGGTGCTAAACCTGCCTGGTGGAGAGAGGAATAGTCTTCATTGAGTAAACTCTAATTAAAGATTGCAAGAGTAGCAAGCTGCTCCTCAGTGCTGTTTGGAGGTTTGACTTAAAACTTCGGCTTTTCTTTGAGCATTTGACTTTTTTACCCTCATGGAAATGTCAAACAACCCTTGTGGCATCTCTTGAAATGGATACCAGAATTTCAATTTATTATTTGGACCGCATAGTTAAATGAGTAGTCTTTAACTCTAATTTCAGATCAAATCCTTTATCCAGAGAATCATGTAGAACTAAACTTTGTACCCAGATGAGAACTTCCCATTTTATTGCGTATACATTTTTTTTTAGGCAGCTGGAAATTTTTTGTTGACTTATTAGCTTTGGAGTAGAAACCAGTGTATAATGCTGCTGTAAAATGTAGTCCTGCTTAACTTACAAGAGATGCCTGAAACTAGGAGTTTCTTTGTTTTTTCTGAGGATTTAGTAATTGGTTTTCCAATGCGTGATAGTAAAGTGACAAATTTAAATCTTACAAATTATTCTAAGAACTTACTCATAGAAGAAAGCCATCTTGAATGATCAAACGACTTTTGAAAAGTCTGGAAGTGTAACTGCAGTTAAACTGATGAATACCAGTGAAGTTGTTGCTTGTGGCAGAATGAAGCAGGAGAATTACACCAGCAATTGAACCAGTAATGATAGTGCACACCAGATCTTTAACAGAAGAAGTATAACCTACATAAAATATTTTGTTAAAAACAGATTGTAAGGGTAGGAAAGGCTTTTCTAGGAATCTTTACAGGCTCTTTGTGAAAATATTAAAAATTTGACCGTTACCTTTTCTCACTATAGTGCAAACATTTTACTCTGTTAATACCACATAAAAAAATGCAAGAATATATAGGAACCCAGACCTGAACTGGAGTACAAATTTTGGTAATGTTTAGGAATGCTTGAAGCAGGGATCACATAACTTTACATTAGAGTTTGAAAAATGCATTAACTTAAGCACTTTCAAATGTACAGTCTCCTCTGATGGTTTTAGCTGGTCCTGTGTTTCCATAGCCACGTGTGTAGAACTAATGTTTCTCATAAGATTTTTAGATGCCCATATTTAATTTGGAAATCTAAGAATTCCCTTCTAAATATGCTGAGAGATTTGATTCTGAAGAATGACAGAAATGAGCACCAGACACTGCTATGCAGTGGGGTATCCACAGATAACTCCTCAGAGTTCAGTCCCTCAGCAGGTGACAGTGTTGGCTTGATTCTTACTTTCAAGTAAACATTTTTCCTTGCTGCAGTAAGAGACCATTGATTCTAAAATATTTTATATTACTCCTGCTTCAAACTAGTGCTCTGTTTTGTCACAGTATAGCTGAAGCAGTGTCAGTATTGTGGCTGACCAGTTAACAGTAATTTTTTAAAAGACTTAGTACCCATAAAGATAAAATACCATTAAGATAGTTCAAGAAAACAAATGTATCATACCACTTTCGTTTTAAACCTATTTTTATAGATTGTGGAAGATAAACTCTTAAATGTTTATTTTGAAATACAGTAGAAGTATTTTGCAGTGTTTCCCATCTCTCTGTACACCAGTACAACTGTGGGCTGTTGACCAGTTAAAGATCCTTCTGTAACTTTCCACCTTAACTCGGGTGTGCTGTTTTGAGTATCTTTTGACTAATGCCAACTCTAGAACAAGGAGGAGGAAAGGATGGGGGTGAAATGCAGAAGCTGATGACACTTTGAAGCATAGTGTGGTTATTTGCTTGGGTCTGTCAGGCCCAGCAGGACCCATGTTCGCGTGTGTACCTTTGTACTTGAAATGCTGATGTGTTCTACAAAATACAAAACTGAAACTTTTGAGGAGGAACACTTCATTGCAGATTGAAACGGCAAGTGTGAGATGCTGTTCTCTTTAGGTTACTTTTAACTAGAGTTTAGATGCTGTATGCTCAGGCTTAAGATAGATATATTTCTGTTGGCTTTGTATATTTTGTTAATGGATGCATGACATAATTTATAATATATATTCTATAGAGCAGATGTGACCTCTGTATCTTATTGTGGGTGAGCACAAGTGCCCGGGGCTGGGATGCGGTTCCTGGCCCTGCTCCTGCCGCAGGCTCTGGACCAGCACGGGCCGTGGCACCGCAGTCCGACTGTTCCCGTGCCCTGGCCCTTCCTCGCCACTGCCAGGAGCACACGGCGGGCAGGGGGGTGAGCAGGGCGGGCCTGAGGGGCCGGCGACAGAAGCGGGGCCCGCGCTGAGACTTCTGCTGCAAGGCCCGGGGTGCGCTCCTCTGGCCGTTCTGCTCTGTACCCGCGGAGCGGCCTCCGCAACACTCGGGGTGTACCCTCAGCTCACCGCCGTTGAGACGGAAGCGCCTTTCCGCTTTCTTCGAGGAAAGCGTTTACACAAGGCCAAGCCGGTTCGCCCAAGCTTCCACCTATCCAGGCTCTGTGCCCAGCAAACTCTTCCCGCTGCCCCCCTCGGTGTCCCCGCGGGCCCCGCCCCAGCGTCCCGCCCCAGCGTCCCGCCCCGTGCCCCGCCCACGCCCCCGGTGTCCCGCCCCCCGGTGTCCCGGCAGGCCCCGCTCTCGTCACGGCGCCGCTTCCGCTTCGCCCCGGAAGCGGCAGTGGCGGCCATGGCGGAGCTGGCGGCGGCCGAGGAGCTCGCCAAGCTCGAGTACCTGTCGCTGGTCTCCAAGGTGTGCACCGAGCTCGACAACCACCTGGGCATCAACGACAAGGACCTGGGTAAGCGGCGCGGGAGCGGCCTTCGGGCACCTCCGGGCCGCTCCCGGCCACGGCGGCCGGGGAGCATCGCGTTCCCTCCAGAGGCAGCTCGCGGAGGGCTGTAGTAACCCTTAACGTGGGGCTGGATGCGTTTTGTCAAGGTGCTTTTCGAATTTAGGCATTAACACCCATTGTTTTTCTTCAAAAAAATCTTTGTGAGCTGAGGGAACGCCTCGGTCTGGGCTGCCAGGGAGGGATCTGAGGAGAAGCTTCCCCGGGCCCGCAGCAGCCACGGGGGCCTGGCTGTCCCCGCACCGCCGGTGCAGCTTCCGTCCCCACGTGCAGTCCTTACACTGCATTTTACTTACTTGTTTCAGTTTACTTTATGTAAAATTTACTTTACTATTTTTTCCTCACAGCCGAGTTTGTGATAAGTCTTGCCGAGAAAAATACCACGTTTGACACATTTAAAGCAATTCTTCTGAAGAATGGTGCTGAGTTCACTGTAAGTGACACTTGAACGTTATTTATGTATTGTTCTTGCTGTGCTATATTTTATAGAGCTTTCTGTTTTAAAGAGAGAGTTGTGAGGAGTTATAATTGGTTTTTTTCAATTAGAAAACTGCATACTAGTTAGCTTCTGGTATTCCTATCCCCCCTGCCTTCCCCTCCTTCATATTTTTTGAAACTTTGGTAGCCTTTGAAAAGCATCTTTCTGAGGACTCAAACTGTTTATTGTTATGTTGACCATATAAAATATAGAAGAAACAACTTTTCATGAAGGCAAATGTTGTCATAAGTCTTCTTATGATGTGTTTACTGATTCCTCAGGAATAACAGTAGTTGTTTTAAGTAGGTCATTAAAACGATTAATAGAAACATCACTTAGATTAAATGATCATAATTATTTTTGGGTTCAGCTTATGCCTTTTTAGGATGTACAAAAAGTCCAGTGATAGTTCCTAAAAATCAGCCTGCATCTTCAGAATTTATGGAATTTTTGTCCTGCAAATAAACCCTCACTTGTACATTCTAATAATGAAAGTGTTGTAGTCATTTCTTGAAGTATTTAATTGTTTTTTTTCAGGATTCCCTCATTAGCAACTTGCTCCGTCTCATACAGACAATGCGGCCTCCACCAAAACCATCCACGAGCAAAGGTATGTGCAGCCAGTGTTTGGTGACACTGATGCAGTTATTGTTTTAGTCTTGGAAGGCAAATCCTATTGCACCATGCATCCTGCTGTTGTTATTCTCAGTGTGCTGGTCAGAGGATTCAGTCTTTCACATATTCACTAATCATCAGAATTTTGTTTGAAGGAAGGTAATTCAAACATTCGTTGTGTTGAATCTCTGTAAAAGCTCTATTAACCTTTGCATTCAGATGAAAATTAAACTTTATATTAAACTATATAAAAATCCAATAGTGAATTGTTGTGGCAGTTCTAAGTTTTGTGTTTCATTGTGCTTTTTTTTTCTTTTTTAATCTCAAAATCAGAGGCAGTTGTCAAACCCAAATCAGAGAAAGAAAAGTTGAGGGAATTGTATCCAGCCCTTTGCAGGCCTGACAATCCCAACATCAGGGTAAGATGGTAATTTCAGACTTCTTTTGTGACTTTGTGGAAACTTTTAGTTTTTTTTTCTCAATTAGTTTCAACCTTTTTTCTATGACTAATGCATGTAAAAATGTGAACTTTAAGAAATGAATTGTGGAAGAGGTAGAATGTTGTTACTGCACATTGTTGCAGCGAATTGCTGTTAGCAGTTGCTGTGTTGATACTATTTCACAGAATATGTGGAAGGTGAGACTTGTGATGTGAAATTTGTAGCCTGGCCTTCCTCAGATAATGTTGAAAGTAACGATGTGTTGCAAGCTAATTAAAAGTGTTGTATATTCAGATGCTATGAGGGACTTGCATTTTGTATTTCTGTAATAATTTGGAGCATTGAGATGGAACTTTCTATTATATAAAAGCAGAAGTGTCTCTATATTGTTCCCAAATAGGGAGAGAGCTTTATTTTTCTTTATCACATACTGAGTCCAATCATTTTTTATCTTGCGTTCTTTCTAAATAGATGCACATATGATGATAATTCTGTAGATTAATTCTTTGTGACAGGCTTTTTATCAGCCCTTTTGCAGAAAGGAGAAACAGTTTTCTGTTCTTGTAGAATATGCTGGATGAAGATGATGTGAAGGTGGCAGCTGATGCCCTGAAGGAACTGGAAGCTCTGATGCCTAGTGCAGACAGGCAGGGCAAGCAGAGGAGCAGCGACCATCGGTAGGTGCCTTGTGTGTCTGGGGGGGAGGTTCCTGGCTGCTGTCACTGCCTGAGGTGGAAATCCACTGCAAAGATGAAATATTTGTTTGTCAGGACAAAGAAAAGGAAGAGGAGCCGGAGCCGTAGCAGGGACAGGAAGCGAAGGCACAGATCTCGCTCCAGGTCTCGTTCCAGGACCTGGGATAGGAACAGGGGAAAATCCAGATACAGGTCAAGGAGCAGGAGCTGGAGTCCCAGTAAAGACCGAAGGGATAGGGAAAAGTACCTTGAAAAGAGCCATGAGAGGTGGAGGGACAAGCACATAGACCGTCCACCGGCTGAGGAGCCTTCCATCGGAGACATCTACAACGGCAAAGTCACCAGCATAATGCAGTTTGGATGCTTTGTGCAGCTGGAAGGACTAAGGTACCCTTTGATGTTTGCAATAGATCTGCTACTATTTCAGCTGAGTTCTCTTTTCTGCTAGTACCCTAAAGGTGTGATGAGGCTACCAGCAGGTATTCTGGACTTTGAAGGACTGTTTCAGAAAAATAAATTTGACAGTAGAGATATAAAATTCTCATTACAAAAACCAGTTTGTGAACATACACAATCTGTTGACAGCAAAATATTTTAATGTAGATTCTGAGTGATCTGAAGGGCTGTCAGAGTAATAATGTGCCCTCTCATGCCACTGTGTTTCACTCCCAGGAAACGTTGGGAAGGCTTGGTGCACATCTCAGAGCTGCGAAGAGAAGGACGGGTTGCCAATGTTGCTGATGTTGTGAGCAAAGGACAAAGAGTGAAAGTCAAAGTGTTATCTTTTACTGGATCCAAAACCAGCCTGAGCATGAAGGTACAGAGTTGCTAAAATTTTTAAAATGATGCCTCTTTTTGCTATTTTTCACTCTTTTTGATGGAAACTAATACATAACCATTCAATTAGGAGTTAGAAACTGAGTTACTGTTCTGTATTTGGGTTGCCTATTATTTTTAACTCTTTTTCTCTAGGTTCTTAGTTTTGATGTAGTGTTCCTAACAATTTCTTGGCTTGACATGATATCAAAGAGGCAAGGCAAACCTCAAGCTGTTGCTGTTTGTTTTCCTTTTTGAGTAGGAGAGAAACTTTTAATTTTAAACTAAATCACTACTATTGCTGAGACAGAGTCGAGTGTTCCACACCTGAGGATGTTCAGTACCAGCTGAAAAAACCAAAATGCCTACAAAACAGCGTTTTCTGTGGATGGGCTGTTACTGGCATTAGAAAGCACCAGATTTAATATATGATGTACTGGTTTGAAAGTAAAACCAGTGAGAGACTCCAAGTCAGAAATACAATTTAATAGGAAAAAGAAAAAATAAAATAGATGCAATAGTACAAAAGAAAACCACTGACAGAGTCAGAATACAGCCTGACATCCCGCTAGTTAGGGTGCTGGTAGCAGTCCAGATGAAGTGCTCTTGTTGAAATAGAGATCCTGTAGAAAGGTCTGGTAGCTCTTGTCCTCTGGAAACCAGGGAGTTAGGGCTGCCTTGGTGTTCCAGATCTCATTTTTTATCTAGATAGGAAATGTTTGGCTTCTCCCCCTGGCTGGAGCATCTCCCAATGGGATGATGTAATTTTATCAGTCATGCAATGGGACTCTTTAATGGCCCATTACAGGAGATATCTCCCTGGAGGAAGGATGGGTCCTACAAAAGATAAAGAGCACTGCCCCAGCTGGTTTTAACAGATGGTGGTAGAATACACACGTTTGGGCACATCTTTACATTGTAACCTAGGGCAGATGAGGAGAGTGTAGAGCTCATTGATTAATCAATCTATCTAATGTAGGATGTTGATCAAGACACTGGGGAAGACTTGAACCCAAACCGTAGAAGGAACCTGGTTGGAGAAACCAATGAAGAGACGTCCATGAGGAACCCAGACAGACCCAGTCACTTGTCCCTGGTGAATGCCCCCGAGGTGGAGGATGACAGCCTGGAACGGAAACGCCTCACCCGGATTTCAGACCCGGAGAAGTGGGAAATAAAACAGGTGTGTGCTGCATTCAGGGAAGTAGGGTGTCAGGCTATGAAGTTGCCAGGGAGTTTCATGAACTAGAATACAACTCCTGGATTAATTGATTGTGTAATTTACTTCTTAACTCTGAAATGCTGTCTTCTGATTTGGGGCTGTTTTGGTGCTATTTGGAGTAACAAAAGGGCTGTTTGGTCAGAGGCTGGATGAGGTGGGGAGAGGTGTGCCAGGATACAGGACCATTCCTTTGTTCCTGTTTCACAGGAATGGGGTTAGAAGTGAGTCATAGGCATGAGTTGTGTTCGTTCATGGAAACATATGTGGTTCATGGGAACATACTCACGTTAAATTCATTCTGTTCCCAGATGATTGCAGCTAATGTGCTTTCCAAGGAAGAGTTTCCTGACTTTGATGAGGAGACTGGGATTCTTCCTAAAGTTGATGATGAAGAAGGTAGTATTTCCCAATTGTCTTATTGTTGTAAATCCCTTGTCTTTCTGGATGCATTTTGATTCAAAAAGATACTGATGATAAAAGTAGCTGTAAATCATCTCACAATTGCTTTGTTGTCTTGTACATTTGGAACTAGGGTTCCTCTGGTTTTATTATTATTTGGATGTGCCATGTCTGCATTTTTATTTGCAGTGTTTTTACTTGTAAAACTCTACCTCATAATCAAGATTACACATGAAGCATTATTTGAAGAGGCACTTTTATGTACCTGAAAGATGTTTAACTTTTCTGTCACTTGTGAATTTTAGATGAGGATCTTGAGATTGAGCTAGTTGAAGAAGAGCCACCATTTCTTCGAGGTCACACTAAGCAGAGCATGGATATGAGTCCCATTAAAATAGTAAAGGTAAGAGATTTCCAGGGCTAAAAACAATGTACTCGATTAAGTGAAATAAATATTTTGGAATTTAACAACCAGTTTCCTAACTGCATATTACTGAGAGCCCTGAATAACATAACCACTGAACTGAAGCTCCTTCCAAGTAAAGCTGGGTTCTAACTTAACTGGTGACATGAAGTGGAATAATGGAGCTGAAATGCCATTTTACATAGGTATGTTAGAACAAAATTTATCTGTTCTGCTTTTTCATCTTTTGAAAGTAGAAGGTAGTAAAGAAATACTTTCCATTGGCTGTGCCCATAATCCTTCTGACTGGGCAGTGTAAGGATGTTCCAGATTAGTTATGACTATGAAAGTTCATGAGGCTAGCCTGATGGAAATATTCTGGAAGTCCAACAAACAAAATTTAACATTTTAAAAGCATTTTTAGAAGATGCTTCTAAAGACAGTGACAACAGAAAGATAATTGAAGGTGAAGGAATGGTAGTGCTTGAAGTCTTTTCTTCTTGCTCTCCAGAATCCAGATGGTTCCTTGTCCCAGGCTGCGATGATGCAAAGTGCTTTAGCCAAAGAGAGGCGAGAACTTAAACAAGCCCAGAGAGAAGCAGAGATGGATTCCATCCCCATGGGCCTCAACACACACTGGGTGGATCCTCTCCCTGATGGTATGTCTGAGCACAGGTAAACTGTGCCTTTTGTGTGCTACTTGAGCAACCCAGGAGAAATGTCTTGATACTGTGTTTGTCTGCCACACTTTAAAAGTGAGTCAAAGAAGCAGTGCTTTTCTACTGAAATGGAAATAGGAATGTTAAGGTATATCCTGTAATATTGGGGGTATACATGTAGGAACTTAAAAAACATATAAACACACAGAATAAAAGGCCTGGATGATGGGGCAGTTGGAGCAAGATCATCAGGGTCTGTGCTGTGTGAGCCTGGATGTAAAGATGAAATTTTTTGTTTTCTAGTGGATGGAAGACAAATAGCTGCAAACATGCGAGGTATTGGGATGATGCCAAATGATATCCCAGAGTGGAAGAAACATGCATTTGGTGGCAACAAAGCTTCTTATGGTAAGAAGACCCAGCTTTCCATCATTGAACAGAGAGAGAGTCTCCCAATCTTCAGACTGAAGGAGCAGCTGATACAAGTAAGACTAATGAAAAGGCATTCTGGTTTGAGCAAGCAGTAATTTAAATAGTCTTTGGTTTAGTTTTTTGGCAGGTGAATAGCCAGCTGATAATTTTAAGTGCAGAACTTCAGTTCATGTTATGTATTTTAAGGTATTACATATATCTGTGTACTTTAATGAGGTTCCAGGTATTTATTGATGTAAATCAAAGTTGATACTAAGATCATGTGAGCAAGGGATAAGTTAGCTGAGCAGTTAAACAAGTTGCTGATTTGATCAGTAGGAATACTTACATGATTTTTGTTCTAGGTCAATTGAAGCAAAAGCAAGAGCTGCTCACTCTAGTCCCAGATAGCCCATTCTGATTTTGTTTGGTTTGTTTTGATTTTTTAAAAGTTTTGACAAGTGTATGTTTTCTCTCCTTTTCTAGGCTGTGCATGACAACCAGATTCTGATTGTTATTGGAGAGACAGGATCTGGGAAAACAACCCAGATTACCCAGTACCTGGCTGAGGCAGGGTACACCTCAAGAGGAAAGATTGGATGTACTCAGCCTCGCAGAGTGGCTGCAATGTCTGTTGCAAAGAGGGTGTCAGAGGAATTTGGTTGCTGCTTGGGACAAGAGGTGAATTTCTATGTTGAAGAACATGCCAAAATAAGCATGAGGAAAAACAGGAAAAATCAGTACTGGAGCTGGTTTTCTTGTGTGTCCTTGTGTCTGTTCCCTTGTAGACTGTAAAGTGAGTTTGTGGAATAATCAAACTGGGAGTTAATGAGGCTGATAATTGTGTAACTTCTGTTTCTGTGCAACTCTTCCTTCCAGGTTGGCTACACCATTCGGTTTGAGGACTGCACCAGCCCTGAGACTGTCATCAAGTACATGACAGATGGGATGTTACTGAGAGAGTGCCTGATAGACCCAGATCTGACCCAGTATGCCATTATCATGCTGGATGAGGCCCATGAGAGGACCATCCATACAGATGTGCTCTTTGGGCTCCTGAAGAAGGTAATGTAGCTCTGGATTTTTACTGCTTTCAGTGTCCTCTGTGGGTAGGAGAGCACAGGTAAAGGGGAAGTCACACAAGTCAGGTTCATACATGTGCTTCAAGAGCAAATGCTCTTAAGGGCTTGTGGTCTGAATCATAGTGAAATGAGCCTCTGTGTGAAGGCAGAGCAAGCAAAATACAGCAGAAACAATAAGAATTTGGCATCCTGGATGTTCATAATGGTGGATGAACAGGGGAGTATTCTTGCTTTGCTCATCCTTCTCTGCCAAAAGCTTTCTTGTGATAATGTTGCTAAGGGAGGCTTCAAATGGGACCTCAGTGGTCAATTTTCTGAAATTCTGGGTACTGGGATGAGCTGCCCCTCTATTCAGATGTTGAAACACCTTGTGTTACTGGTTGTATTTGTCTGACTTCAGTCAAGTGCCATATTTTAATAGTTCCAAAGGCAGTGAATGACTTGAGAACTTTGTCCTCCTGCAGACAGTGCAGAAACGGCAGGACATGAAGTTGATAGTGACGTCAGCAACACTGGATGCTGTGAAATTCTCTCAGTATTTCTATGAAGCACCAATCTTCACAATTCCTGGCAGAACATACCCAGTAGAAATTCTGTACACAAAAGAGCCAGAGACTGATTATTTGGATGCCAGTCTGATTACAGTAATGCAGATCCATTTAACAGAGCCACCAGGTGAGTAGAGAATGATCTTGAGTTATCGGTGATTTCAAGACCTCTGAGTAAGGTCTTTATAAATCATGGATCACGTCAGTAATGTGAGCAAAATGCTGTCAGGGCTATTCTTTCTTGTTTGCAAATACAGTAACTAAAAAGTTACTGAAAAAGTTGGGTGAAAAACTGGAGTCTGTTGCCTTTAGCTAAGAGTTGCTGCTCAGGGGCTAGCAAAAGTTGGGGATCCTCATAAATGGAAAACATTAAAAATTAAAATATGGTAATGCAGGAGTTGTACTGAACAGAATTGATTCTGTGGATGTTTTAATTTACTTCCTGTGTAGGTGACATTTTGGTCTTTCTAACTGGCCAGGAAGAGATTGATACTGCCTGTGAAATCCTCTATGAGAGGATGAAATCTCTAGGACCTGATGTTCCAGAGTTAATTATCCTACCAGTATATTCAGCTTTGCCCAGTGAAATGCAGACCAGGATCTTTGACCCAGCTCCTCCAGGGAGCAGAAAGGTAATTTCATTTATGTGCCCTTTCATTTTCTACTGATACATTTTCATAGTGGGGTGTATTACACTGGTGAAAGGATACAGTTTTTGGGGAAAATATGATTTACAGCTTAGAGCATATTTGTGGTTGTATACGTATCAAATTATCTAAGCCTTTGAACATATGTTTAAAAACATCTGGTGTAGCAAACCTCTGTGTGGAATGTTCTTGGTGTGTTATTTGATGCTGTCTTTAAAGGGTGTTAACTTCAGTTTATCTAAAAATCTAAAATCTAAATGCAGTTCCTGTAGAATGGAGGTTGATTTCCTACCAAGCAACTAGTGAATATCTAGGGTTACATTCTCAGGAAGATTTTTCTCCAAATACAGGCTGAGTGATAGGTAAAAAATCTCCCTGAAGTCAGTGCAGTCTCCTTACAAGCTCTCTCTTACTTTTAATTGTGGATTTTATCACACTTTTCCCTTTTTGCCTAAACTTCAAACAAAGGTAGATACTCTAAAACCTGTCCATCTTTGTAGATAACATCTCCTATTCCCTGTGAACATGTTTCTCCTTTCAACATTAAATGACACTGGTTGCATTTGTAACAAACTGCTTATATTATACCAATGGATGAAGTTGAGTGGTGGGGTTGTCTTGGCAGCCTGACACAGAACTGGTGCTGACTCAGACTGTGATTTGCAGGTTGTCATTGCCACCAACATTGCAGAAACATCTTTGACTATTGATGGAATATATTATGTGGTTGATCCTGGCTTTGTGAAGCAGAAAGTTTATAACTCCAAGACTGGAATTGACCAGCTGGTGGTGACACCGATTTCCCAGGTAGATATTCTGTGTTTGTCTCTCCCCATGGAGATGGATGTACATGGATGCCAAGGTGGCATCCAAGCACGTGTGAGCAGAATGAGACAGTGACAAAAACCCCATTTTTGATAGCTCCATGAGGCTCCTTGAGGTTGTGCCTACAGAATACATACTTCCCTGTGTTGTATTAAAAACCTTTCTACCAATACAAGTAAAATTGTGAATAATTATTTTATTTTACTTATTTTCACCTGGTCACTGAGTTGCCTTGTTGTCTTTAGGCTCAAGCCAAGCAGCGTGCAGGAAGGGCTGGGAGAACAGGCCCAGGAAAATGCTACAGGTTATACACAGAACGTGCATACAGAGATGAGATGCTAACCACCAATGTGCCTGAAATCCAGAGAACAAATTTGGCCAGTACAGTGCTCTCCCTGAAGGTAGGTATTCCACCAGCTTGTAGCAAGCCAGCATGGTGTTTCAATATATGAGTCTCTGCCTTTCAGTCTTGGGATGTAGTGCTGTAATTTCAGAGCCTTCTAGTGAACAGAGGTATTTTGGAGGGGAGACTTCAACAAAAGCAATTGTCAGGCACTGGGCTTGCTCCTCTGTTTTTCTGTTGAGGGTTATTCTGTTGGATATCCAGCTAAATTATGACTTTCAGCTGCACAGAACAGTTATTTGAAGGAGGTAGGAGAAACAGAAATCTCGAGAACAGTAATATTTTGTATGTAGGGTACATTTAAATTGTTATATATTTATATTGTTAACAGATGAGACACGTTGGTTCAGAGTGGGCATGTCTAAGTGTGCACCATCCCTCTGGAAGTCTGTGAACTGGATTAACCCAGTCACAACTGGGAAAGCTGCTGCCATTCCCCTTTCTGGGAACATACTTAACATCCTGTGGAGCTGTCAGGCCACACTGCTTTACAAGGCAGAAGTCCCAAAAGCAGTATTTAGCTTATGTTTCTCCTCAACTGAATTATCTTGCTTGAGACTTGTGTGGAGCAGTATCAAAGGAACAGACCAGAAAGCTGAGCAGTGCAGGAATGCCATGGGCCAGTGCTCATTATTTCAAGTGCAAGAAGGCAGCTGTGTATTCATGGGTGCACCTGCAGTCAGGATAAGGACATGAGGCTGGGGTTGCATAAAGTTTTGTAGTGCCTCACTGTTTGGTGTTCTGTCTCTGGCTGGAGTTTGTTGTCCTCCTTCTGAGTGTTTTAACTTGGCTTTTCTCCAATCCCTCCCAGGCTATGGGCATCAACGATTTGCTGTCCTTTGACTTTATGGATGCTCCCCCCATGGAAACTCTCATAACTGCCATGGAGCAGCTCTACACCCTGGGAGCTCTGGATGATGAGGGGCTGCTCACTCGACTTGGACGCAGGGTAAGCAAAATAAAATTCCTCTTCCCATTGCCAGGGCTGCCCATACTCAGGAGATGACATGAGAGCAGTCATGGCAGGCCTTGCTTAGCATTGTTGGTTTCCTTTTGCTGTCCCTGTCTTGTGTCTAGTTTCTTCTTATTTATAAGTTTACATTTATTAATGCCTAAAAACTTCTTGTAAGTATTGAGATATTCTTGTGATAGTGAATACAGATAAATAATTTGCTTCATGTTGAGTAAAGTTATTCTGGATCAAGCACACCTCTTTGCAAACTAAATACATGAGAAAGGGCATTGCTTTCTTTTGCACTGAGAAGACTCAAGATTTTTCACTGGATGCCTTGAAATGTGTTTCTTGCAGATGGCAGAATTCCCCTTGGAGCCTATGCTGTGTAAGATGTTGATCATGTCTGTGCATCTGGGATGCAGTGAGGAGATGCTGACCATTGTCTCCATGCTGTCTGTGCAGAATGTGTTCTACAGGCCAAAGGTGAGGAGCTGAGCCAAGAGGCAGTGGTGGTATAGTCTGGGTGGGTTTGGTGTGAATGCCTCAAGGGTTAAGAGTGAACATATTTCCCAAAAGAAACTCGTAATTTGGTCAGAACATTTGCTTGTACATTACCTCTCTGATGTTCCTTTTTATTTAAGGGCTTGTAGCTGTGCTGTTAGTTTCTTTGCAGATGGGAAGGTAGAAGTGAAAAGTCTTAAATTTGCTCTTGCATTTCCCAAAAAACACATACAGCCTAAACTAAGTCAGTCCCAGCTCTGGAGTTCAGATTGCCTTTGCATTTTCAGATACACAGAAAGTATTTCTTCTTGGCACCTCTATCCTGGGTTGCTTTCTTTTAAGTCAGTAAGCAGCAGGCTCTGCTGTGGTGGGATCTTGGATCCATTACTTCTTCTGCAGGGTAGTCTGTTAACTCCAGTTTTGATCTATGTAACTGCAGTATTTGATTAATGTTTTATGTGCAGATGTCAGAAGTGGGGAGAGGTGTGTGGACTACCAGGCTCAAACCTACTGCTTCAGCACATTTCTTGATGAATAACTGAAGAAGTTTCTAGACCAGTAAGAAAACCAGTTAGTGCAGTGTGTGCATATGCTTCCTGCAGTATAAATGAGCCATTTACTTTGTGTTCTTTCCAAAATAGGGACTGCAATTGAAAAAACATTCTGTGTTGTCTTTATCTTGTATCATCTGTTCCACGATAGGTTTAAAACATCATGATATGAATGACAAGGAGCTTCTGTCATTCTGTAGTGGTTTTGGTTCACAAATTTGAAATTTTCCTGCTGTGAGATAGGATTAGGAGGAAGGCAAAACAGGCTTAACTTTAAATGGTACAGAGAGAAACTTTATTAATAGAAACTATAAGAAAAATAAATAGACAAAATATTGTCCAGAGATTTTCTCTATGATGTAGATACCTGATTGATGTGTTTTATGTGTTAGGATAAACAAGCACTTGCTGATCAAAAGAAAGCCAAGTTCCATCAAACAGAAGGTGACCACCTCACCCTGCTGGCTGTGTACAATTCCTGGAAGAATAATAAGTTTTCAAATCCCTGGTGCTATGAAAATTTCATCCAGGCCCGATCCTTAAGGCGGGCACAGGACATTCGCAAGCAGATGTTGGGGATCATGGACAGGTGAGCACGTCAAGGGGACAAATACTGACACTGTGTCTTACTGTTCTTACATTGTAATAGCTAAAGAAAATGTCCTAAACTGATCTTGGCAATTGCATCCAAATCTGGAGAGCTCTAATCTTTTTCCCTCTGACCCTTGTCTGGCAGGCATAAGCTGGATGTGGTGTCTTGTGGGAAGGCAACAGTCCGTGTCCAGAAGGCCATTTGCAGTGGCTTCTTCCGAAATGCAGCAAAGAAGGATCCCCAGGAAGGGTACAGGACACTCATTGACCAGCAGGTTGTCTATATCCACCCATCCAGTGCTCTCTTCAACAGGCAACCTGAATGGTAAGGAAGGCAATAGCATGGAATTTCCTGTTTCTCTTCACACTTCCTAAGAGAAAGTCACGGTGTGTGCTGTTTGTGGAGTACAGACCTGAGCAGATGCTGCTGATTCCTTAGCAAGGAGCAGACTGAGAAAAGTTTCAAGTCTACTTTTGTCTCTTTCTGCTGCTAAACTCAGTGCCTGTGCAGAGATGAGACAGACTTTTGGAACCAAGGCCAGGCCTCAAGTTGTGTGTTTGTTTTTTGTGGAATTGAGTTTAAAACACTGATTGTTGAAGAAGGAGAGAACATTGTTTAAAATGGGTTGAAGGAATTCTGTGCTGAAGAGTAGTTGTGTTTTAGTGGCTCTACATATTAGCGGCTTATCTTTTTTTTCTTTTGCCTCTAGTTAGAGTTGGGATTGAAACCACCAGAGACAGGATTTTCATGTTTGGACTTAGTTGTTTATTAATTCTTATTTATATTACAATGAGTTCGGCAGCACTTCTAGCTAACAAGCTAAAAGTGAGAAAATGTCCATGGAGCTAGCTAGTTACAAGGTCTTTTAAAGTCTAACTATCCAATTAAAAGCTAACATTTATATTATTTATACTTTTGACCTAATAACCAAACATCTATGACCTGCACTATGGTACCTTCTAACCAATTAAAAAAGTACCACCTAAAACTAAGAAAAAGAAGGAACATAAAGGAAGAAAGACACAATGCCCAAGAACATCTATCTTGTCCCATACCTGTTACTATATTCTAAAACCCTAAATTCCAAGCCATGTGAAATTACACACTTCTACTCAAACTACACACCAGTGATTCTAACTCCATCACTCAAATCCGGAAGCCTTTTCCAAGGCTTCAGGTCAAAAGCAGTGTTCTCCAGGGATCAGTGTCAGAAAGCACAGAAAGTTCTAAACTCCCAGACTTCTGGGTTCCAACAGTTGTGAAGTAGGAGGGGGAATATAGGGATTGCTCTTCTGGATGGTTCTTCTGGAACCTGCACTGGAGCTTAAAAGGATCAAGCTTAGCTACTCCAGCCCTTGTCTTGTTGGTTCTTGTTTGAAAAAACGGATGTTCAGCATTGCTGTCCCTTTTCACAGGGTGGTGTATCACGAGCTGGTGCTCACCACCAAGGAGTACATGCGGGAGGTGACGACCATCGATCCTCGCTGGCTGGTGGAGTTTGCCCCAGCTTTCTTCAAAGTCTCTGACCCAACCAAGCTGAGCAAGCAGAAGAAGCAGCAGAGGCTGGAGCCGCTGTACAACCGCTACGAGGAGCCCAACGCCTGGAGGATCTCGCGCGCGTTCCGGCGCCGATGAGCTCGGCTCCCTCCTCGCTCTGCCTGCTTTCCTACCCGTGGGACTGGCACTTCTGCACTGCTGCCACTGTCCTGGGAGACTCACATTCCCATGCAGCTCACCTGTGCAGTGCACAGCTCGTCAGCCTTGGCAGAACAGGAGCTCAAGGGACACTCCAGATGTACTGCAGCCTCTCAGAAGGGGGTCTTGGAGCACTTTAGTGATTCCCCTTTTAGGAGACAAAATCTAAGACTCAGAAGTCTGGGTACTGAGCTGAAGACACAAAAAACGGTGTTCTTACAGTTGTTCACCAGCCTGACTGGGTTCTGACTGACCAGACAGAGAAGCTGGAATAGTTTGTCTTTACCTTGCTAAAAGGGATTTATTTCTGCTGAACAGTCAGTCGGTGACTGCTTTTTGGGAGCAGTGTGTTCTCTAATTTACCAAGTTTATGCATTTTCCTGTTCAATGTAACTATTTGTCTTTTATTTAAGCAATCTTTGGTGAGATATTTAGTATCTCTGACTTTGGGATAAGGCAGGAAAGATTCTTGAAACTGAGCTAGAATATATTTGGAGAATTGCACAGGTCAGACTGCAAGTCTTACCCTTCATCCCCATCTCCTGGGTGGTGAAAGGTTTATCAACCAGTAATTATCACATCCCCTCTGCAGCACAGTTCTGTCTGGAATTGTAAGGATTACAGGTGTTTAGGCCTTTTATACAATGTGCCATGTGCTTTATTTTCACTTAGAATGGTTGGTGACATCACAGCTGTTGGGTTTTTGTAGTAGAATGAGCTCTTGCAGCTAAAATGTAAAAATTGTATAAAGTTTCTTCTTTTTAAAAGAAGTTGACGGCCCAGTGTGTGTTATGTCATGCCCAAACTATCTGTAAAATACTTTTTTTGTTCCTAATAGATGAAGTTTATTTGACTCCATAGCTGCAGTAACCTTATTTTTTTTCCAAATCTGGGACTTTGCTAAAATTATTGTTGAAATGAAGAGAATTAGGTTGACCGGTTGTTTTATACAGTGAATTGGAAGAATGTTTCACACTGAAAAGTAGCTATATTGGAAATACCTGTCTGTACAAAGGTGAGCAGGAATGTTGTTAAATGTCCTGAGCTTTCCCTCATGTTATATCTTCATAAAATTAAGGGGAATTACAAAGTTTGTAAGTTTGGACTCAGAGAGTCAAAGCAAAAAGGACAGGAATGGAAGGAACATGCTTAAAGCTAATGTAGAGAAATGGAAATAGGTACCATAAAGCCAAAGCTCAGCAAGAACTGAGGTGCCACAAACTCTTTCAGTTCTATGCTCCCCTGAGGCACCTTCCTCTCTTGCTTTGCTTTCTCACATGATATTTTCCGTAGTTCCCTAGGGGCCAGGAGAATGGTTATTACCATCCTGAGCAGAGCCTGGGTGCACAGTGATGTGTTTGTGCAGTTGCTCTTTCTGAAGAAGGCAGACACAGCAAAGCTTTCAGGAGTTTACAGCTCCACCAGAAATCGTGGGCTCTGTGCTGGGCACTGGTGAGGCCATGTCTGAAATCCGGTTTAGCCCCTTCACTACAAAAAGGACATTGAGGTGCTGAAGGTGTTCAGAGATGGCCAGTGGAGCTGGGGAGGGGATCCAGTTGTTAGAGGGATACTTCTATCCAAATTAAGATGCAAATGAGACCACATACTGAAGTCAATAGTACAGATTTTATTTAAGTGCTGATATGAAATAGAGAGAGAAATAAGTAAGTGTTGCTGTTGACCTTGTTTCAGAGAGATGAGACACTTCTAAGGAGCAAAAAGGCTAAAGGTTTATTTTGTGATCCCTTTTTATAGTTTTATTAACTGTCCCCTGTTGGTCAGTAACATACTGTCATTGTAATAATTGATCAGTCCAGAGCAGGTATCTACATGCAAGAAAGAGTTTTGTGAAATACTGTTTTCATTCTTCTATGGAGATGGTTGGGATTGTTGAAACAGGTGCAAGAAGCAGTCCTAACATGTAGAATTCTTTTGCAGGGAAACAAGTTGTTTTTCACTGTTGCAGGACTCTGTTCTCACGAAGAGCCATAGCATTCTCACAGCTTGTGTCAGATCTAGTCAGAGTTCAGTCTGTGAGCCTGTGCAGGCCTGTTAGCCACCACTGTAGGGAAAGGAGAAGTGGGGACTGGGAGAATGAGAGTGACAGAGAGATTAAGTGGAAAGCTGTTCACCCTGTGGATCCAGTGTGTGTCCAGTGGTTGGTTCTCTTCTGGTCTTGATGGTGGGGGTTCCACAAAACATGGGGTTCAGTGGATGATAAACATGCAGGTATAGATGGGAATGCCCAGGCACCTTCCTGCTGGGGGAGCAGCTCTACACTGTTACAGCAGACTGGTTCTGTTGCAACACTTGTCAATCCTGATTAGTATTCAGAAATGAGTCCAGGGCACTTAGAGGGTCTTTGATGACCTATGATCCCTTCCAAGACTGCCTCTCACATGAATGTCCCTGGTGAATGTGATCTGGTGTGTTTTACACAGAGCCAGTTTGTGAAAGGGAGGACTCTGCAGGGTCTGTTTTTTACCTGGTTTGTAGCTAGGGGATGGGTGTTCAGCCCTCTGTACCAGACCTTTGGAAATTACACTCAAAAACTCTCTTCCCCCTTTGCCTGGGGGGAAGAATGTACAAACCTGGCCACAGCAAATGAGTCTGGGCTGTGCACCCTGCTGAACACAGTCAGAGCTAATTTTCAGCACAGCTGCTGGGTTGGGCTTTCCTTGTGGATACATTCTTTTCCTCCAGCCTTGTTCACTTCTCCTTAGACCTGAGATAATTGAACAACATTGCCATCTTTCTCTTACCTCAAGTTCCTGTCAGGAATCCTGTTGTGGGGAGCAGGATGGGCTTTGGTGCAGTAACTTCTTTGTAGTTTGCTACAATGGGCAAAGCCCTGGGGTGATTGTAAAGAAGTTGGAGCCATTAACTATTTTAATCTCTCTCAGAAGGGTCTGGAACACAAGTCTGATGAGGGGGGCTCAGGAATTTCTCACTCTCTACAGCTCCTTGACCAGGTTAGAGCCAGCTGGGTGTTGGCCTCTTCTCTCAGGCAATCAGTGACAGGCCAAAAGGAAATGGCCTCAAGTCATGCCAGAGGTTTTAACTGGATATTAGGAAAAATTCTTCATTGAAAGGGTTGTCAGGCACAGGCAGCCCAGGGGATTTAAAAGGCAGGTAGATGTGGTGCTTAGGAATAGTTCTTCCTTAGTCTCTGTCTTATGGAAGCTTCTGTGGCAGTGTTTTATGGAATTGTGTGGGGGCTGTTTATCTCCTTCCTTGGAAGCTCCTGGTTGGTTTTCAGGACCAGCAGGAGAACTTGAGGACTCTTGTCTATTACTCCCACAGCAGCTGCCTCTCAGTCTAGCTGAACTGGAAATGCTGAGTGTATTTATTGATTCCCAACTCTCTGATCTGGTTATTATGAATCTCTGAGCTTCAGAGGTCACCGCCCCTTAATGAGGGAACCTTACCTTGCTGATTCCTGGAACTGCTCTGTGGCTGTCGATCTATTGCCCTGAGAAGAAACCTGGATGAAATGTGCAGCTAAAATTGCATTGAAATGTGTGAACTCGCTCCCTGAATTCCTGCTCTGGAAGGAAGGGCAGAGGCATGGCCCAAAGGATACTGGATAAATGTAAAGTCCTGGGGAATCCTGAAGATGGAGATATTAGAGCTGTGAGCTGGTGCCATGGGGAGCTTGCAAAGCAAGCTCAGAAAGTAAAGGAGGACCAATCAGTGAAGTTGCACTGGCCAAAGACAGACCAATTTATTAATGATAGCATTTTTACACTCATAAATAGTAAAGGCAGCTTATACCAAAGGAAGGGTTCCCCTTCACCCTCACTTCTGGGACACCACAGGAACTGTGCTGGCCAGGTAAGTGCAGGGCAAGGCAGGAGGGTCAGGAACTGTCAGAACACCAAGTCTCTGCACAGGGCCTGCAAAGGCAGCAGCAGAGCAGACTGCTCTGAGCTCTGGCCTCTCCTCAGGCAGGGAATGCTGCCTTTCATGGCTCTTGCACTCAGGGATGAGGCAGGGAGGGTTGGCATAAGCCATGCAGGGGTGAGTGATCAGGGGAAATCAGCCTTTCAGTCAATATACAGATTTTTCTCTACAGGCTACCATGCTGACAGGATTGGCAATGCTCTGTATTCAGCAGCAGAAACATCAGTCTGAAGCAGTGGAAACGGACTTTTTCTGTATAGGCACACTGTACTGCTCCTTGTCTAAGTGGGAAGGTGGTGGAACTGCTAATTAAAAAATTAAACACCTCTTACTCAGGGTGTGGTGCCCATTGTAAACATTTACTGTTGTGGAAAACCTGCCAGTTTAGTTAAGTTGAATGTGCTGCACTGGACTGCAGAGAGAGCTGCCTTTTCCACACATCTGAATTCCCCTCAAACATGCAAATATCTGTGGAGTTTAAGTCTGAATTCCTATATGAAGATCTATGTATGGTTTAGGTTACTTTGTATAGCATTTTTTAATCACACCTGCACCAGGTCCTTCTCTTGCCTCAGAGGATTCTCTCGCCAAGCCTAGGATGGGCACACTCAAGAGCCTGGCAGCTCTTCAAATATCCTGAGAATGTTTGTTGAAGAACTTTTTCAGTTTATAAAAGCCACAACACAACACTGAGCTGTGTCTCAGGCCTTGCTGCTTCCCACACTCCCTGTACCTGAATGAGGCATTGGCTTTGACCTGTGCCCCAGACCACTGCACTCGAGCTCCTCTGGGGTTCCCCTAAACGCTTTTGGGCCATGGACTCCAGGACTGCTCCAATCCTGGCCAAGGCTCAGAGTGCCTGAATGCCAGGAACTCCTGGCACAAGCAAGGAGGTGATAAGGCAGGAGCATGCAGTACAAGACAAGGGCTGTTCCTCAAGGAAGGCACAAGATCTGTGACCATTGTCCTGCAGCCATCCTGGGAATGGCCTTTCAGAGTGAGTTCCTCTGAGCTGAAAGCAGGTCCCACAGAGGTTCAGGACATGGACTGGAGGAATGGAGTCAGCAGCAGCATTGTAGCATTCTCATACATGAAAAAAACCCCTGGTGGGACAGCACCCCCTCCCTCTGCAATGAGGGGACTGTGACAGGTGTTTGACACATCTGGAGGCACCAATTACCTGATGTGCTGCTGACGCTGTAGCTGAGATGTCTGCACGGCTGAGAACGTGCCCCATCCTGACACAGTTCTATCACAAGCACACCAGGGCCCTGCCTGCTGTGAGGTGATGATCCACTTGTGTACCTGAACACTTGTCCTGACCAAAGCAGGGATCCAGAGTTCAGTGCTGGCCTGAACAAATGCTGATACCATTGCACACTAACCAGCCATCACACAGCTACACACAAGCACAGCGTGCTCCCAGCAGTGCCCCAGCAGTGCTAGTACGTGTAGCCTTTGCTGTAGAGTTGTGGAGGGAAGCTGCCCAGGTCTGGCAGGTAGGAGCCACTGTCACCCAGGTGAGACAGAGGCACCGTGTCCTCCTCGCTCACCTGCCGCTCCAGCTCTGCCTTCAGCGCCGGCCGCTGCTGCTCGGGGAAGGCCATGGAGAACAAAGCCTCAGGCTCACACACAAACTTGTACACATAGCGCTCCCCAGCCACCTGCAGGGACGAGAGGAGGGCAGGGGAGTACTGCAGGCCCAGGGGCAGCACCAGGCAAGGCTTGCAAAAACATCTGCCTGCCCTGAGATGGGTCAGAGTTGTACATTTCTCCTTGTGCTGCCCTCTTCCTTCTCTGCTGCTCTGACCTCTCCTGGAGCTGGGATGCTGCCAGCTGACAGTCTCTGTCCAGTTGGCAGCAGCAGTCCCTGAACAGTCTGTACTGAGACAGTCACACTCCCAGTTATCTCTCCAGGACCCTGGGTGTGCCACAGACCACACAGCACCAAGTTCCAGGCAGCCTTTCTCTCACCAGAGGAAGGACTGATTATATCTCCTTGAAACTGCATAAATTCCAACTCCCCTCACCGCAGAAATGTACAGAAAAAGAAAGAAACCCTAATTCCCCCTTTGTTTTATTTCTCATGCATTGCCTACATCGATCTCCTCAGCTTCTCCATTTAACTACAGCAAAGAGAAGTTTTGGGGAGAGCAAGTCTGGGATGCCTGACTCAAGGACATTCTGTCTGAAACTTCTTGTCTCACCCAAGAGAGGCATCACTTAAAAGGATGAAGTTCTGTCCTGCCTCACAAACTGACCTTCTGCATGATGCCCTTCTCATAATAGTAGCGCAGAGATCGGCTCAGCTTGTCGTAGTTCATGGCTGGACGGTTCTTCTGGATCCCCCACAGCCTGGCCACCTGCAAAGAAAGCACCAAACTGGGAGTGAGCCCAGCCCAAGAGAAAAGAATCTTATCTAGCTGGTTCTCTTTTCATGGATGGTATACCATGACAAATACAAATATTTCAATAAGGGACTCATCAAAAATTTAGCAGCTTTTAAACATGAGTAGACCTCAAGCACTCTGTATCACAGAGAAATTCTGGCCACTACAGAGCTCATTTGCTGTCACCCCTGCTCCTCACTCTCCAGTACTCTGGAAGTGTGAGGATGCTACAGGGCTGCTTTATTCTGTCTTACACTTAATCTTCAAGAGTCCCAGGTTTATCGGGAGAACAAGCATGAAGGAACACACTGGAAGAGACCTGTGCCTTCCTACTCCTTTCAGCTTTTTCCATGAGACTCAGAAATCTGTTGTAAGCAATGCCAGCCTGCCAAGACTTTCATCTGCACTGAAAGTGCCTATAAATTTTGATACGTAGCAAGAACAGTGCTAAATGCAGCTCTAATTGGAGCAAGATATGAACAGATATTATGGACACTTCTCCTAGATACGGTCAAGTATCACTTTTTGTTTTGGCAGCATTTGAAATTACACTTCAGTGAAAGTAATTTTGAAATAAAGATAGACTAGGACATATCTGCTTCCAGATTCTTATGAAAACTTCTGCAATCAGTGGGGTTCAAAACTCCATAGCTCAATGTAAGCCTCAAGCATGGAGCATGACAAGACAGCACAGGTCACTGCAAGCTTGAGAGTGAAGTATCCAGGGAAGTGTAGGCAGTGGATAATTTGACTCACTGCATAGCTGAGTTTTTAAACTTACATACAAGCAGCCCTTCTTAAACCTGATACTTGTGTCACTCAGGTGATTTGACCTCTTCTAAAAACCTTGACTTGCTGCAGGGTCTAGCAAAGAGGAAAAGCCACCTGAGAATCTGCAGCCCCAGAAACAGTTGGTGATTCTCCTGTAGAGAACCTCAATGGCTTCACCTCCTCTGGCTCGATGAGCTTGAACTCCATTCCTCTCCCAGTCCAGGCAATGAAGTGGGAATTGCTGGGATTGTCCAACAGAGCCACAAGGAACTGCCAGAGCTGGAGCGATCCCCGTCTCTGGTAGGGGGGTCCTTCCCTGTACCCTCCTCCTTCCTGCTTGATGTCTCCTGCTGAGCAGAACAAACAAGATATTTCTAAGGAGAACAGTGCAAAAACTGCTGGGGAAAAAAGGGAGAAAAAAGGAGCACATGTCACAGTTTCACAAATATTTACCTGGAGTATTTCAGTTCATATTAAACAGTGGCCAAGCCACTCTTCCAAGAGCAGCTCTGATATAAATCACAATTAAGCTACTTATGCTAGAAAGCCTGGCTGCTGCTAAGAAAGCTCAAAAAATGGCATACCAAAAAGCTGGGTATGAACACACCTGCAAGAACACAGTGCAATGAACTATGTAGGCACTAGTCAAGTGGCTGGCTAAGATGATCAATAACCCTATCTTACACCAAAACTCCAAACCATTCTTTCTCCAACCTTCAAATTTTTCTGGAACAACACAGACATCATCAGTAAAGGACCTCATCTGCTTGTCATAGCTGCAGCCTGAAAGAGAAAGCAACATCAGCAGTCACAGACAGCCAGGGTAGGACCAGAGGGGGATCCTGTGCAGGGAAAAGAAGACAGTCCCTGCCATTTCTTACCTAAGGTATCTTCTGTGTTTGAATGGTTTGGGTAACTCTCAGCATTTATGTACATGGAAGGACAGTCAGGAACATCTACAGAACAATTAACAAACTCATTTATTTAAAAAAACAGGTGGCAGAATTATCTTGCTCTGCAAGCTGAGTGCAGCTGTCTAACCAAGGCCCTCCTAAAGGGTTAGACAGTGTCAGAATGGTAATTACAACTTCATTTGCATTATCCTTCCAATCATGAATTAGAGTAGCAAGTTTTTGTGGCACTATCACACATCCTCCTTCAATTAGCCAGGATAGCCAGCCGATCACCTCTACATCACTTTTATACAAAATCATGGACAATAGGCTAAATTTGAACCTCTTTCTCATCTTAGTTTAAGATAATTACACATTTTTCTGCTGCTTTCCCAGGTAAGAAGGCATTACATTTTTCCAGTGGTACTATGATGATATAAATGGAGAACAGCAGCATCTGAATGTTTCTGCAGACAGTCTCACAAAAGTAATTTCAGATGTCTCCAGCCTCCCTGGCTTTTTCACATCATGATGGGGCATTCTCACAAAGAGTTTAGAAAATATAAAAGAAAAGACAGCCTTTATCAAAAACAAGCAGGAAGTCTTTTCCTGATTCTGTGTATAGTGTACAGCACAGTGTGTGCACTGCAATTTGTGTCTTCTGTATCTTGTGTTTTCTGACTCAAATTTATTTACTGAACACAGCTGAAACAGAAGCTGTAAGTGGGAGCTGTAACTGGAAGGGTTTACCTTACACTTCCCTCTCCCACCTTGTCTGGTCATTACTTCCAGCAGATATTTTGCTGATGCTAAGGGAACAGAATTCTGAGCTGACAGACTGGGTGTTATTACAATCATAAACTACTCTCACAAAAAGCACATTCCCATCTCCTGGGTTTGCACATTTTCTGAACAGAAGGACCCAGTGAAATTGTAACACCAATATCACCACAGTGATACTCTCATAGGAGCTTTTTATTTTTGTGTTTATTTCTGCTAAAGGAAATAATTAAAGATGTCCATTAAAATACCAGGAAACCAGAAGTACCTTTCCCTCTGGAAGAGGGTAGTATGATCTCAGGGTAGTGAGTCTTTGGACAGATCTGCCAGAAAAATAAGATTTATCCCTTGTGGAAAAATAAGAGGATCACCTGGTGGATCTGCCATCTAGAGCTATTTTTGGCATTATAGATTTTTTTTCTCATAATCCCCTGAAATCTGTTCTCTGAGCTTTGTTTCCATGGGAAGTAGCAGCTGGAAGCTGATCCTCCCAGGGACCCCAAGCAGCACCATGGCACTGAGCTGAGCCCACCCAGAGCCCCTTTCCTCTGCCAGTGCTCAGAGGGGCTCCTGCTGCAAGGGTCCAAGACAGTTTTCTGTACAAGCTCCAACATATTTGATTCCTCCCTTTCTGCTGCCTTTTCCAGCCTGTTTTCAAAGTGATTTCTTCAAAGCTGACCTCTTATTTTCTGCAACCTCACAGCTCAGAAATACCCCTGAAGACAAAAAACTCCCAGTGAAACTGGAAACAGCCTTTTCTTCATTTCTGATGGTGTGAGTGGGCTAATCATGAATTTTGAGTCTCCTTATTGGCTACTTACTCCCTTGTGGAGGGAAAACCCCATGCTTTAATCTAACTTGAATGGATTTAACATAACCTTCTACCTCCTACCTTGCTAAAGCTTTCAACTCTGTACCAGAAAGTCTTTCTCAGAACAAGGTGAGTGTCCCAGCCTTATCTTGGATGCAGTGAACACATAGAGCTGTTTTAATTCCTTGCTACACAGCCAGAGAACCTTCCCAGACACCACATGCTCCTGACAGTGCTGCCTCAAAGCTCAGAGAGCAGCAGAGGTGGAAGCTCCCCAAGGATCTGCTCCCCCCTGGTGCTGGTTCATGCAGGCAGGATGAGCCAGTTGTTCCTACCTGAGTCATAGAGGAAATCCAGCTGTTCCTGCTTCACCACCACAGCTGGGTACTGCTGCCTGCTGCCTGCCTGGCTTGCTTGCTCGTACTGTGGGTCCTGGTGCTCCTGTTTGAAGCCCTGCTGAGGGTACTGGAGGCAGGGCTTGGGCAGCTGGCACTGGTAGGCAGTAGGGTCTTCCTGGGCCATGCCCTGGGAGGGTGGGAAGGAGTGGCACATCTCCAGAGGTGGCTGATACACAGAGCTGAGGAGGGAGAGGATGTGAGACAGCTTCTGGCTTGGGCCTCTGGTTTCAGCCCTGAATGAACCCCCAACAGGGCTGCTTGAGGGACAGAAACTTCCTCAGCCCTTTCCTGGAGCTGTAGGAGCTCACTCATGGCTGGGACAAGGAAGGGACCCCAGAGAAGGAAGTTCCCAAGGGCAGCAGCTACACTGCCCATCACTCACAGGATCTGGCAGGGTTAAGGTTGTGGACTTCAAACCCCAGGCAGCACTACGGGGTCCCACAGGAGGGATCCTGTGCTATAAACAGAGCATTTCCACCTGGATGCTGCAGCCCTTCCTCCTTCAAGCACCAAGGAGGGCAATCCTTGCCAGGGCTGCCTCCTCCTGGCAGAGCCTCACCTGTTGTCACTGAGGAATCCACAGCTGGATGTGGAGTGGGGGAGCCCTGCAGGGCTCAGGAAGCTGCTGTCCCCTCTAGGGAACTGCTGGAGTGGTGGCTGGATCAGGACTCCTGGGCTGGGAGAATGTCTAGGCTGGTCATAGGCACTGGAAGAGCCAAACAGATATTGCAGCATTTCAGTTCTCCAAGAAGGACTCCTGGCAGCATCTGGAACATCAAATGTGCTGTCCCTCTGTGCAGCCACCTGGGCCAGGAACCCCCAGCATGAACTCCTGGCTGTTCATTGTTCACTGACAGCAACAACCCTGCAGGCACAAAACTGGGGAAGGTGTCTGTGCTGGAGAAGCCACAGCACAGCTCAGGCCTGGCACTGAGGCAGTGGGGTCAGGTGTGGGACAGATTTTGGAAAGCAGTGGGGAGAGGCATGTGGTAAATGTCAAGATTGCTGAGTATGAGGATGCCTGAGGGACAGGGAGAATAAAAAGGAGGCAAACCCCAAGCTCACTGCCCAGTGGTCAGTCCAGAACTGCTGCCCACTGCTGAGCTGTACCCAGCAGACAGACAGGGCTGCTGTCACACACTGCATCACCAGATAGTACAGAGCACTGGATTCCAGCACAGCTCCTGTCCCCTCTCTGTGTGAGCCACCTTACCTGGCATAAAGGCACTGCTCACTGTTGTGCTGGAATGGCTGCTCATGGCTGCAGGACAGCGTGGGCTCCGAGGGGCTTTGGGGCTCCTTTTTAATCTTAGCAGGAGGACTGTGAAAAGCTACTGCAGGAGAGAAAGGAAAGATCAAATTGACATATTTTTTCTTTATGGGGAGCTATGATTATCAGGCATTTCCAAATGCAGGTGTCCCTTTGCTGAATCTCTGCTATGCTAACAGTCCAGCAGCCCTGAATGTGGGACTGGGGGATCTCAAAACCTCTCTGCTCATCCAAAACACCAGTGACAGCCCAGGGAAAAAAAATAAAAAGCTTTCCTTCCATTTTCAGTGCACTGGTCATGGCAAGAGCCCGATGCAGACAAGGAGGGATATTTCTGGGCTTGTCAGAATTTCATGAATGACAAATGTGGGTTGCAGTTTACCAGGAAGGAGGATGTGGGTGTTTACTTTTTATGCTTTATTCAATCCAGCAGGGAACAAAACTTGCTTCGTAGTTCCTCAGAAAGGCTTGTCCTGGCTGAAGGATGGGCTGAGCCTCTTCTGCCTTTGCCTGTGGGCTCTGCTGCTGCTTTTAGGAAGTCACTGGCATTTAGGAAGGAAAGTAATCCCAGAAGGGTCCATAAGTCTAGGCTACTTTTTCAAACTAGGGAAGGATCTGCCCTCCAAATCCAAGCTTTAATCTTTTAGTAAGGCCATCACCCCCTTCATCACCAGCTTACTCCCACCTCTTTAAGTCCCATGAAACTGAGATATTCAGCACTATGACTACTTTTAAGGATGAGAAGGAACATCCTGATCCATTAACACCTCATATTTTTGATGAGTTTATTTCAGGAGTGACCTGAACCTTACATGCAGCAGCCATTTTCAAGCTGGTTCTCCCTCACATAGAGTCCCTTCAGAAGCAGGCAGCTGGCTAAAGGGCCAGAAAAAAGCTTTGCTGCCTCTCATGGCACAGGACACTTCTACTGCAAACATCCTTCCCCAGAATTAATTCTCACACCAAGAGGAGGATATCTGCTCCTTCCCCCCAGAAAAACCCCAATTCCTTTTGGCTGTCTTTGGTTTCATCCTACACCAGAAAAGCCCATCTTGGCAGCACTCAGAGCTTGACAGGATCAATATCCATAAATAACCCATAAGATGCCAGAGCCTTCTGTTGTTCCTGGCTCCTGCTGCTCCTCAGGCACACCTGGCTCCTGTGGCTGCTGTCAGTGAGAGCAGGGGAACCCACCCACAAACAGCTCTGGGCACTGCCCAAACTGAGAGAGGAGAATATCCTGTCCCAGTGCTGTCCACACAGCTGGGAGGATTCAGCATTCCAAGCATGACACTCCTGCAAACAGCCCAGGCCCAAAGAAGGGCCAGAAGAGAAAAGATTCTTTCTGTGCACCCTGCAGCAGCCTTTCTCAATGAATGGATCTGTACAGCCCATCTAAAAATACTGATGGGTCAGCTGGGTCTCAGGGGGGAAAAAATCCTGTTCTCTCCAGTACACTGAACTCATGGAATTTTCAAGAAGCTGGATGTGTTGGGAGCAGCAATTCTTCCCAGCCCCTAATAGCTGGGAGGGGTTATCACATTACACCTGACTCATGGATTCACTCAGTGAAACGTGGGACCATCCCTCTCCTGTTCTAGGTCAAAAACCAGAAAGAAATAAGATCTATGGCTCAGAGAGCAAGCTGTGCTGCAGGGTCACGTCTGGGGAAAGGAGGGAAACAGAGCAACCAGAAAAAGTGTTTCAATTGAGTTTATGTGGGGGAAACTGCCTGGGGTGGGGGGGACAGGCACCACAATTTGGATTTGCCCTTCCCCCAAGAGACATGAGCATCCCCATGCTACTTACAGTTTTCTGAATGGAAGTCAGGCACAAATTGCTCATCATTGTCTGGAACCTGAGCTGTCAGGAGAGACAGGGAGGGAGGGAGGGAGGAGTTAGTTTTGGCACTTTGTACAGTATAATTAACACTAAGGCAGAAATAAATCTGTGCAGCAAAGATCTGAGCTTTCTGCTGGGATAATTTTAGTGACTAAGGATAGTTTCCCTTTGGGATTAATGGATACATGAGAGTCTTGGGAGAAACCTTGGGGAGAATCTTACCCATATTTTATAAATTCTAACAATTACTTTTACATCCATTTTACTGCAGGGAAGGGAGAACTTGCAGCAGAGTGCTGTTATTTCATAAAGTCACTGTTGCTGAAGGAAATGCTGTTGCTAACAGACAAATTTTTGTTATTGCAGAGTGGACAACATATTGCACTCCCAGCTCTAAAATACAGGTGATGTAGTCAAAATTAAGGGACATAAAGGATGGAAACACACTAATCTCAATCAGTTGAAACTAATCTAGAATCAACATGCCAAAAATAAACCTCAGGGAGTAACACTGTGCTAACAGGGGCTGAATAACAATGGAACTGCTCCTTCAAATAACCTGAATGACAACAAACTGGAAATATCAACAATAAAAGACGAGGAACTGAGGAAAAAAAATCTAGAAAATACATTCTAAGAATTATTGTTGAAAAGCAACAGGGAAATAGAAGAAATTATGGGGATCATGCTGCAGGAGCAGAGTTGGGACTTCACAGCCCCCAGCCTTGAGACTCTCCATGGCATCACTGGTGATGTCACAAGAGAATTAATTACTGAAAGCAACAGATTCCAGAGATGTGAAATGAAGGGCAAGGCTGGAATGAAAGCATCCACCCTCACTGCTGGCCAGAGATGTTTGCACACAGCTACAGGCTAGAAGTCTAAAGAGATGTTTGCCAGAAGACAATTTCAATTTTTATATTCACTAGCTACTTCATAAAGTTGCAAACCAGGTATTTTCTTTTCTCCCCAAACCAACACTGGTACTTGAAGAACTGCGATAATTAACCAGACATCCAAACCCAGCTCTGGTCACTGCCACTGCAGGCAGCAACCCTGGCCCCAGCATTTCCCACACAGCTTCCAAGAGGAACTTCCAAGTTCCACTGGAACTTAAATTTTCTGCCTAAGGACACCTGGAGATGTGAATCTGCTCCTTGCATCCATCACAGGACCTGCCTGTGCCACTTTTCTCCAAGGAAATTTATTTTTGTTTGTTTCTCTGAATGCTGATGCACTTCTGGAAATTATTTGGCTTGAATTTATTCCATACAGTTACCAAATTCCAGGTTCTCACCCAAGTGTACCAGATCCTGCTAAAAACAGTGCAGAGGAAAACTGGATTTTTAGTAACCAGGCCTAGGATTTTTCAGTGTGTGTTTCTTTTAAGAGCCATCTATATGCAAAATAATTCTTTAACTCTCAAAATGAGAAATCGAGTGTTAATTGACACTACTGAAAATATTTTAAGAAGATAACAGAGAGAGATAGCTATGACTGAAATCACACAAATAGTGACACATAAACACATACAGATGTATATGTGGTTTAAATTCATTAACATTTTTGGCTTATTTCTAGTTTGCTTTCTTCCTAGGTTTGTTTCTCTTTTATTTAAAAGTAACACCAAAAACTGTAAAAAAAAATCAATATCTTTTAAAATATTAAATGTGATAGAGAAAAATAATAAATAACGTATTTAATATTTTCACTTTTTCTTTGCACTGTTCAGGAAGATGCAATTCAGGGTTCTGATGTCTTCACCAACAAATGTTGATATGGAGACACACAGGACATCAGTAAAAAGTATTTTCACCATTCAGGAGAATATTTTGACATACTGGTGGATAGAAAAAACCAATAGTTTGCTTCAGAGTGTCACTTCTCTTGTTACAAGTCTGGAAATGGGAACAACAATGGCAGAAACCAGTTCCTCGATATGCAGACTAAAATAAACTAGAATATTAAAACTCATCTTGAATTTCTCAGGGCTTTCACTTGGACTCTGATTAGATGTGAGCTATGCAAAATCATCATAATAAAAAATCTCTGCCTATATTCTGAAAACATGCAGTAAGGTTTGCATTATCATTTACTAATCCTGGCTGGAAGCAGAGCATCTCCTTTTCATGAGCCCAAACGTGACCACAGGGGATTTACAAACTCATCCTACAAACACTCTGCTGTGGCAAATATATTGTAAGAAATTCTTCAGATTGGTGAGCTAAAAATATTATCAGACATGAAAAAATCTTAAATTGAAAGTCTACCAAAAATCAGTTCTGAGCAGCTCGAGTTCTTCTAGATTTAAAAGAAATCAATCTTGTGCACATTCAGCACGTCCATTACATGACCAGTAAATAATACCTATTTTCCTGCTCTGATAAAAGTTACATGAATGATTCAATATTGAAACACCTCCAGGTAAGTCCTGCTGCATCCTTACAATCCTCACACTCCTGAAACACTGATCAACATCACCTCACTTCAGTTCAGTTTGAAATAAACATAAAATTTTTGATTTTTTCCTTAATAATCTTACTTAGTTGGCAAAAACCTTTTTGAAGGCTTAAAAAAAAATAATTCTCTGACAAGATTGTCCCTCACTTGAATTATATTAGAGAAAATAACCCTGCTCAAAATGCCACGCATATTTTTACATCATTATTGTTAAATATTTTTAAGTACCTAGATCACAATAAGTGCTTATATATTTATCATGAGTCTGTACTCGAGGATATATTTTGTATTCTCTAGAAAATGGATCATCTGTAGTACTGGAATTAGAGTAAAATCACCACGTTTAGAATTAATTTCACTTGGAATTAAGGTGACTCCCTGGCATTTGAAGTTTTCCTTGAAGTTCAAAGTCAAAACAATTAAGACACCATCTCAAAAGTTTGTAAATTCCAGGAGGGTCCCCGCAAAGTATTATATTAAAAGAAAAAAAAAAAGAAAAAAAATAAAGAAAGAATAGAAGCATTTTGTTCCCCAACTTAAAAGACTACTTTATTGCTTAAGAAAATATCAGCGTTCTGGCAAGCAACAAAGATAAGCGACAAATTAGCATAAAATCGAACCAGTTACAAATAGCCCGAGGGGAAAATTGTACCCAGGAAAGTGGGCGAGCAGCCAAGTCCCATTCATAAGCAAATGCCCAGCACAATGGTGTCATTCAGCGTCTTCATTTACACAAGCCAGAGGTTGGCAAGTCTGAAATAAATCACTTTTGTTCGGAGCCAGGCAAACACAGCAAAGGAGCGGGACAAACCTCCAAAACAAGCCAAAGACGAGCAAAAGCAGGCAAAGCCGGGGAAGGAGCGTACCTTCAGTGAGCCAGGTCTCCTGCAGCTGCCTCAGGTCTCGGAAGAGCTCTGCGGGGACAGGGCCGGGCGCTGAGCGGGGACGCGCCGGCGGGGCCGGAGGAGCGGGTCAGAGCGGAGAGCCCGAACCGGACCGAGCCGAGCCGGCCCGGAGCCCCCCCGGATCCGCCACTCACCTGCGGGAAAGTGAACGGCACCTGCTGGTCCAGGTACGCCGTCATCCTGCTCGGGGGTACCCGCTCTCCTCGGGCATCTGGGGGTACCGGGGGTACCGGGAGGTACCGGTCCAGGCGGCCGAACTCCGCAGCAGCGGCAGGACCGCGATCGCCGCCGCTGCCGCTGTCCGGGAGAGGAGGCGACCGCGTCGCAGCTGCCGAAACTTGGAATGAGAGATGGGACCGAACCCGCCAGCCCCCGGCCGGGACGAGCCTTCGGGACAGAGGCCCTGCTCGGGTCGGCTCCGGTCCGGTCCGGTCCGGTGTCTCAGCGCCGGCAGCCCCGGCCCACGCGGAGCCCGCGGCGGAGCCGCCCCGTGCGCGCCCCGAGGCCGCCCTGGGCCCGGGCCCGGTCGCCCATTGGCCGCTCGCTCACGGGCCCGGCTCGCCCACTCCTTTGTTTCACAGAATTTGTGAATGAAGCTCCGTGCCGGGGCTCGCCCGCCAATCCCCGCTCGCCTCGGCCTCATCCATTGAGGAGTGGGCGTGGGTCTGCCCCGGCGGACCAATCACATCGCAGAGCTGCGCTGTTCATTCACCGCGAGCTCCCATTCATAAAAAAAATGAAATCCTGTCGGAGTTCATTCATGAGCGGCTGCGCGGGGCTGCGGCCGGGCCCCGCCGTGTCCGTGTGTCCGTCCAGCCTGGGCCCCGCCGTGTCCGTGTGTCCATCCAGCCGGGCCCCGCCGTGTCCGTGTGTCCATCCAGCCGGGCCCCGCAGTGTCCGTGTGTCCGTTCAGCCTGGGCCCCGCAGTGTCCGTGTGTCCGTCCAGCGTGCACAGCCACAGCCCTGCCCCTCCCCGCACATCGCACTCCTCTCAGACGCTCTTTGAGGTCATTTCAAACACTCTGAGGTCATTTCCAAACACTCCTCACGTACGTTCAGTTCCGTTCTGAGCAAGTTTCAGCGAGAATTGGAAGAAATCTCACACATCCAACCGGAGTGAAAATAACTAAAATACAACTAAACAAACTAAATATAACTAAAATAACCAGGCTATCAAAATCAGTTTTACTCATGTAAATGTTAAGGGATGTGAATATTAAAAAAAAAATCTAGTCTTGGGATTTGCACACTAAAAAAAGTGGATTTGTTTTTCCAGCTGCCGGATGCTGTCTCCTGGGCCATGTGCATGCATCCAGTTATTTTTTTTTTGTAAGTTTCTCCTTTAAAATTCCAAGATGCTATTTAACATTTATTAATCCTCTTTATCTTCAAAAAAATGCTAGTGACAGGTAGAACCTGGTGATAATTATATAATCATTCATGGAATGTTATCTCCTGCAAGTGAAAAAGAGAAGGAGAAAGTTATCTGTAAGGCTAAATGGAGCTTTACAATTTTCATGTTTTCTCTCACTCACCCCTCCCAGTTTGCTGTACTGCTCTGCTTGCTGTGAAAGGGTGTTTGTGAAGTTTAAGTATTTAGCCAGTGTGTATTTTGATCTTTCTGCTGATAGGCTACAACTGCCCACTGTGTCAGGGAGCCTGGCTGACACACAGGTCGGACACACAGTGGGAGCAGAACCACAGGAGGTTTCCCCAACACCTGCTCCCACATCCCCAAACATTGTAGATGTGGTCAAATGCAGCACTGCAATTCCCACTTACTCTGCCTTGAGAAGATCACCAAAGCATGTGAGTTAATCTGAATTTTCAGTTTTACCCAATTTCTTTTTGCTGCATATGATTTGTAGCATCTCTTCAGGTTTTTAATCTTAATCCAGTTTTATCTGACAACTGTGAGAGAATATTTCTCCTGGTTAGATTGTTGTTATAAAATTTATATTTTAAATGTCTTATGAAGTCCAAGTGTCAACACACACTCCTGTTTTACAGTTTTGCCTGTATCACAGCAGAAATTGTTGTTTGACACTCAGTTATTAGTGCTACATTTCCAAATTACGAGATAATAGAATAGAAGAGATCTGACTTCAATCCCTGGCTGTGCTCTGAACTCCAAACAGGATGGGATTTTCTGCTGTAAGATTTGTTTACTCTGTGATGTTCCAATTTTCCACCCAACAGCAGGAACAGGAATGCTGATGTCTGGGGAGCCTTAGGGCTCATTGTAGCTGTGTTTTCACTCCTCTGTCACTGTGCACAGACTCTCTAGAACACAAATCTGATAAGGAGCACCTGAGGGAGTTGGGTGGGCTCATCCTGGAGAAAATGAAGATCCTGGGAACCTTCTCACTCTCTACAAGTGCCTGAAGGGAGCTGTAGTGAGGGGGGGGCTCATCTCTTCTCCTAAGTACAAGTGATAGGACAAAGAGGAAATGGCCTCAAGCTGTGCAGGGCAGGTTTCCATTGGATATTAGGAAAGATTTCTTCATTGAGAGGGTTGTCAGGAATTGGAACAGGCTGCCCAGGACAGTGGTGGAGTCTCTGCCTGCAGTGGGGGTAAAACAACTCAAACTTCACCCTATTCTCAAACCTGTCAGTGGGGAATGGAGAAGGGAGGGACTCACAGTGCTTTTGGTGCTGGGTAATGCTGGAACCTGCCTGGCTGTTCAAACTCAAAGTTAAACATCCTAAAGTTAAATATTCCTGCTGAAGGAACCACCAGGTGACATTACAGATATTTATTTACCTGCTGAGCTGACAGATGGCCCAGGAGCTGTAAAAGTCCAGTCCCACTTTTTGCCAGCAGTTCTTCTAACACCTTAGAATGTGTGTGGAAATTCCTCCCTGGAGTGGGGATGGCTCCCAAGCTCACTCCTCAGAGGCTGAGTGAGAGTTGTTGGTCTGGGTGAGCAATTTCCATCTCTACTTTGTAATTGTTTTGGCTAGCTTTAATGTAACATTCAATATTGCTTCAAAAATAGTGCACTACCCTGTACCAGTAGTTATAGCTATCCATACTATGCAGTAAAAAATTCTGATTAAGATCTTTTAGTCTAATCATTATAATAATAAATCATTTAGTTTTATATTAATATACTTGATTTGCCATCCTTAATCTTGTGGGACAAAGCTGTATAAAGTTTTAATTACACCTATATAGTTCTTTAGACATAAACTGCTGACAAAGTCTTGGACTACTTGATCCAGCAGCACCCAGACTCCCTCTGAGGAGGAGTTTAAAAAGCCAGGTGATCCTTTCTCCACCTCATTGCAGGCAGTAATGCCATTTTTTAAATTTTACTTTTTTTTCTCTGACAGAGATGTCCTGTCAATACTATCAATGGCTTTTTCTATTTCTGTGTAGAAAACATTTGTTTTCTAAGGCTGGCTAATCAAATGTGAGCAATTAATGTTCAGGGTGATTAATTACCTTCTAATTTTTTTTCTTGAGGTATGGAGTGTGTGTAGAGTTCAGATGTGATACATAAACCATGGAGCTGATTCTTGCTTATAAAGTATTAGCAAGAGATTTATGCCATCATTGTACCACACACTGCCTGAGGTATTTCTTCCCTGTTTATTTTTCTTAGTCATCAACTGAATTTTGTGTCTAATCCCCCTCCCCCTCCTGTGTCCATCCCTAAGATTTAGCTGCTTTCATTTACTGTACTGGTTTCAGAAAACCCAACCCTAAATTTCAGATGCATCCCCTGCATCCACAGCAGCTGTGGTTGGTGTAATGCAAAGCTCTCAGGCAGAGATGCTGACAAAGACAGGATTAAATTACAAATGTCTTAGTGGCACACTGAAAGTTGAAAAAAAACCTCTCTGTACTGTAGAATGGAGCATGAACAGACCTGCAGCTTTATAAAAATAATAATAAACAGCTGGATGAAGTGCTCACGTTTCTTAACATCAGGCATGAAATCAGCCCAGCTGCTCTTCAATACCCTGCTGCTCCTCAACAGGAATATCAGGAGCAAGGTGCTGAGTCTGGAATTGCTTATTGCTACAGGCATCTCTGCCCTGGGAGTGATGCAATGCCTGAGGAAACACAGAAATCCTGACACTGTGAGCAGCTCCAGCTCAGCCCAGCTGCTGAGCTCAGCCTAGCTGAGCAAAGCAGGGGCTGGAGCTGTGTGTGCAGATCCTCTCACTGCTTTCACCCAGGGAAATCACCTTGTCTGTGCTCCTGCTGCTTTCCAGTAGCACACACCACAGTGCCCTGCACTTTGGCATGGAAATTCTGAGGGAGGATCAAGCCCTTACTGTCACTGAAACTGTGGAAAAGACAAAAATACTCTTCAACAACGTTTTTAGTGTTAGAGAGTCAAGGCATTACTTTATTCTGGCCAGGATGTGCAACAGAAATAATTTCATCCACCCATAGCCTGGGTCGTGCAGAGAAAATCATTCCATGATACATTAATTTTATTAGATTTTTCAGATACTTACACAGTAGAAATCCAGGGAAATTCATTGGTTCAGTATTCATTGGTCCTAAGTCAGGCAGTTCCCAGTATTTGGTTTTTTCACTGGGTACATGTTGGTGACACTGTGACCTATCAATGCCAGCTTTGCTGTCCCTGCAGTAGCCTCTTGTTAACCTTGTTCAGGCTATGGAATTTTGAGCCTGTGCAGGTGATGAAGTTGTCAGTAAAGGCTCTGCCTTTGAAGTTTGTGTGATCTTCCATCCAGTCTGACTTAGGCCAGAATCCTAATGAGGATTTTCCAAATCAACGTGATCAAGACAAAAAAGTGTGATCAAGGCTAAAAGAGTGTGAAGCCTGGTAATTAACCACCAGACTGCAGAGGGGTGCTGGGCAGAAGCAGAAAATGTGAGTTTTAAGTGGGTAACATGCAGGCTGCTCTGCAATCCCCCTTCTCACCTGTCCATCCCTGAGCATTCTGGCTCTGGAGCTGTTTTCCACAGCACTGGAACATGGTCAGAAGCTCTCCCCTAAGCCTTTTCTTTCCCTTCAAGAATTAAAATATCCAGTTCTCAGCCTTTCCTCATGTGGTAGCTTTCCAGGCTTTGGATCATCTTTGTGGCCCTTCTCTGAACCCTTTC
>VXBI01003757.1:80565-99533 GCA_013397375.1 Toxostoma redivivum
TTTTTTGGTATAGCAGGGATCAAAACTGTGTTCCAGGCATGGCCTGTCAAGTGTTGAGAGGGACACTGCTCTGGCAGTGCTGGTGATGCCCTGGCTGATGCAGCCCAGCATCCTGGGATTCCTCTGCTGCAGCAGAGCTCTGCTCACTCGTTTTGCTGCTCATCCCCCAGGAAGCTTCCCACAGTTTGGAGATTTCCCCATCCTAATTCATTTTAAGACTAAATGCATAAAAAAGAAAGTTGTGTCCAATGAAGTCCAAAACTGAATCTGGCATAATCAGTCCAGAAACAGGGTGGATGAGATTGACAGAAATGTAGGGAAATCTGAATTGCAGACATGGGTTATTGACCAAGTTTGAAATGCACAGAATGTCCTCCTGATAGGAAGTTCTCTTTCTCAAGCCAAAATTTGTAAATCACAAAGGTTACTTTCGTTCAGTCTCTTTCTGCTAGAGGATCTATGGTGGTAGGAGTTATTTACTTGTGATTTGAATTTTGTGTTTTACTTTCAAGCTGCTGTGTAAGGGCAAGAGGCAGGAGATTTCCACTTGCCCACAGAACTTTACTCATGAGACTTGCCATGCTTTTCAACTCTAGGTGACTTTCTGCAGTGCATGTAGTCCCAGGATGCAAGGAAGTGTCTGGGGAGGTTTCTTACACCTTTGTGGCTGTCTGAGACACAACACAGACTCTAGAGAGAACAATTTGGTATCAAGTCTTGTGAATAAAACAGTCCTTTTAAGCATTCATGACAGCCACTTCTTATAATGTTCTGAATGAGAGAAGACATTTCAGTCACTCTGTCTACAGGAAGGAAGCAATTATTTTATTAGCACTTTGAGAAATTAAATTATGTGAATTATGGCAGAATAAGTTTAGTAAAATGCTATAATGTAAGAAAACAATTAAAAAGAGTTATATAAGGTTGGGTGGCTTCTTTATTCTGATAGAGTGTGCAGTTAATTGATTGTCACATGGCTATAATGTACCAGGACAGCTGTGAGAGCAAAGAGAGAGATCTCTGCTCAGGAGAGGAAGAGCAGAGAAAGGGCCATGTCTTGTAGGGAAAAGGGGATGAGCAGGGGGCTGTCACCCTCAGCTCCTTCTCTCTGTGAAGGGACAGAAAGAGAATGACACAGAGTTTCTCCCTACTTCAGTTTCCACAGCCTGAAGCTGCAGGATCACACTCAGTGCTGCTCATGACTGCAGGAAGCAGAGAGGCTTCAGGATTGGACTCCAGAAATAAGAGAAGCAGAGAGGTTGCTCTGTTGGCACTGGCAATGGAGCCAGGCAGTTTTGTACCAGCCTGGCCACTGTTCCTGGTCCTTTCTGAAGGTTCTCAGCATTCTGTAAACCCTCCTGGGCTGTTGGTCAGATGGTTTTTTAAAGAAGCTGAAAGAAAATGATATCCTTTCTTGTAAGGCCATTGGACTTTGTTTAGCACAAAGAGAAGCATGGAGCCTCTAGCCAGGACAGCAGCTATGTTAGAGGAAAGGAAATGAACCTAGAAGTAGCAAGTCACAAATCACTTGCATTATTGCTCTGTAGAGTCCTTTTCTTAAAATCTGTGAGGAGAAGTCTGCACTTGCTGGTACTCACAGATTTTACACTATGTAGTATCACCTCTTCTGCTTAATTTTTTAGCCTGGCTTGTAGTTTCACTGGGGTACTTTCACTTCCCTGCACCATCATGAAACTCAGCAATAAATCCAAAAATTTAACTAATCTGATGTCACAGAGAGCATCCCTGAGAGCAGATGGGGACCCACGTGTGCAGCTCTGCAGAGTGTGGGGCTGACAGAAGAGATGGGGCAGGCACTGCCCAGCAGGAATCCTGTCTGGATCTGGGTGAGCTGGAAACTTCTGTGCCTCAGTTTCCCACCTGCAGAGGGGCAAGGTAGCTTGTAGACTTCATAGACACTGGAGACACAAAATTAATTAGAGCCTGTATAGTGCAACACAAAGGGGAAAGTATTGGATTAAATTCTGTTGCAATGGAGGTTATAGTAATTATAATCACAATAATTATTTTATTATAGTTTGGCCCATTGCTCTAATGGCAGAAATCAGAGCAATTTCTCTTTAAATTCTGTTACCCCTTAAAACAAAAGTAGTGGAAGATGCACAGGCCAACACTGCAAAGTGTTATGGGTCAGGGAAAAGTCTGGAAGGTTGGAAGAGGATCACAGCTGGAGCAGCACGAAGAACAGGATGCTGAGAAAACAACTCAGAGCATGGAGTCTGCATTGCTCAGGAGTAAGAGGGAGCTGTACCTTTGTGAAAGGCATTTGAAGAAGTGCCTGTGTTAATTACCAGTTTGTGTTTCTAGCAGACACGACCCACCAACGATTCATATAGGAAAACACAGCAGTGTGAAGCATCAAAAGTCAAGAGTGTGAAGGGAGGACTCTTCAGCGTTAGTCAGGTAATTTTTCACTTTAAAAAAATCCTTCTTTAAAACACTCTGCTCATTTTGCCTTGGAAGTGGTGATCTCCCAGCTCCAGCTGTTTGCACGATGCCTGGGATGCAGAGCTTCAGCTGGGGTTTCTGTGTGGCTGCAGGGACCAGAGGCAAACACAGAAATGAGAGCAGCGAGGTGCCACCGCAGCAAACGGGATTTTGTCAGGAACACTTCGTCTTGCAGCTGATCTGGGGCACTGAAATGTAAAAAGCAACTGAGGTAGCAAGAGGTAAAGAAGGTGCCAAGTAATTAGCCAGTAATCAAGACAGGAGAGAGGAGCTCCACTTGTAGAAGAGTGTGCAGAGCCAGGGTACCAAAGCAAGACCCACAGCTGTTAGCAGGTACTAGCAACTTGGGCCATTATGGTTGAGGTAACCACCAATAAAATCTAATCAATGAAATCCCTTTTAAGTTGGTTGGATCAGTGACCCAGAAAATAGCTCCCCTGCAGAAAAGGAAATGATAGTCTATAAAGTGAGAACTCAATGGGAAAAATCTATTAAAGTGAGCGAGCTATAAGGAGACCTTTGGTGTTAACTGAAACCTTTTGGAAAGAAGCCACAAAAAACTCGGAGCAGACTTTTAACCCTTCAGCTGCCACGTGCCAGCAAGTGCCAAGGCCGGGCAGGGAGTCACAGAAACTGGGGGAAAAACAAAAACCCCTCAACAACAATTTGTAGGGTTAGAGAATAAAGGCATTACTTTATTTCAGCCAGGATGTGAAACAGAAATAATTTCATCCACACATTGCATGGGTTCTGCAGAGAAAATCCTTCCATCACACAAGGGATTCACTGGATTTTACTCCAGCTTATACAGTCCAAACCCAGGGAAATTCATTGGTTCAGTGTTCACTGGTCCCAAGTTCCACAGTTTGTAGTATTTGTTTTCCTATTGATCCCTTCACCTTCGATATTATTTCAGTTCTCATTCCTGGTTCTCTCATCTCTCTTTTCCCAGAGCCGGTGTCTCTGACCATGCCAGAGATGATGTTTGGAGTTGATGTTCATTAATGATTGTTACCTTTTGTGTATCTTCTGTGCTTGCTGAGGTGTTGAGCTCATCATGCCTTGAGTGATGAAACAGACCTTTGAAAAGAAACTTCAATTCCTTTCCACCGAGGCAAAGGCAAACAAGGCTGATTAAAGTCACAAAAAGATTTAAGTTTTGTATCATTTTCCACCAGTGGGGCAGGCAGGATGCAGAGGCAGCACCGGCGTGGGTGCTCAGAGCCAGCTGAGTTCTCAGAGTGGATTTTGGAGTATCCAGCAATGCTGGAATGGAGCTCCAGGACCAGGCTCATCCCCCAAGGCTTTGAGCCGATTTCTCCCCCTGCCAAGCCCTGGGTTCACAGCGTGCCCAGAATTAGCACTCAGCTTTTTTTTTGTACCAAAGAAGGCATTTAATCCTCAGTTAGCAAGGAGTTCTGAGCCTGGGACAGTGCAGAAAATGAATCTGATGGGCTCAGGAGTGCATTATGAAGGAAAGGGTTTTCTGGCACCCAAATTCAAAATATCTCACCCAACTAAATTTGGGGGGAAAATTAATCCGTTTTCCACAGGATTCTTTTCTTGGTCCAAAAATCATCTTTCTGTTGTCTACCTACAGACAGTGTTGATTGATTGCTAAGACTAGAAGTCAAAAAGCAGAATCTCTGCCTTGTTTCTTCTGACATATCAGTGCAATTTCTGATATGTCTGAGTAGCTAAATGGGGATCCAACAGTCCCAGGAATGAAATTCAATAACAATAAAATGGGGAAAAGCATCTTGAAAGAAGTTATTAACACAGTCCTCCTGAAAATCAGAAAATTCACAATATGCTATGCATTAAATTCCAGCTAAGATTAATTTGATTGAATTACTTTATTATTTTTTAAATGCTAGGCCATTCCCATTCATTATCTAAAAATGAAGATAAATTCAGTGATGCAAAATAAGTCTAGTATCTAGGGAAATTTGTTATCCAGAGATAGGTCTTGATCAATCAATATAGACTTCATTCTTGCATATAAATCACAGTAAAGAAGCTAAGAATATCCATGTAGAAATATCACTCAAATGTGTTTTCACGTTTTCAATTTTAAAAGTATTGGAAGTAATACAGCAAATCTGCCCCCAGGGACACTTAGCCCTTTTTACCTTTATCTTCACTTGCTACCTCTGACTTTTTTTTTATTCCATGTAAAAGGAAAAGGGATGGGGGGAGAAAGCTGAAATGCAGCTGAAAGACTGTGTGAAAAAACATGTGCAACCTCTGCTCTTTTTAAAAGTGGTCAGAAAAATCCATGGAATTACAATTTGAGAAAACTTGTTTTCTAAAGAACCTGCCATGGACTGGAGGGTCATCGAGCTGCAGGACCATTACACTAAAACTGCAGATTCTGAAAGTCTGATAAGAGAATCCTACTTTATCAGAATTTTACCTTCTTTTCTTTGAAGTCTGTTCAGTCCTGTTGTTTGGCCAGGTGGATTTGCCAGGGAGAATTTAGTGAGGGGAAGAAGTGAGGGATCCATTTGGAGCACTCGATATTTTTGGAGTGAAGCCCTGCTGGGGTGGGGCTCAGCTGCTCTGCCAGACAAACTGGTGTGTGCCAGCCTGAAAACACAAAGATACACAAACATAATATGTATTATATACAAAATTAACTTAAAATTCACTATTTAAAAGCCAATTTAAGTCATAAATATGCCTCATATAATAGTCAACTCTTAGTTCTGAAGAATTAAATCATGTCTTCTTCTTTTGACTCTGGATCTATTTATGTGGGGTGAGTAACCTGACTGTAAATATTGATAAAAGACATTTGTCCTTTCACATTTGATACCTTCCATGCCACTGGCCAGGACGTGTGCCCTGCCTGGAGATGGGCAGGGACAGCTCTGCATGCAGGAGAGCAGGGCTGAGGAGGCTCCTGAGCAGCAGAAGCAGAGGAGCAGATCAGAGCCTCCCCCTGCTCAGCTGCAGGCGCTGCTGCACCTCTGCCTGCCCAGCAGCAGTGGGAAAATCCCTCAGCTCTGAACTCAACTGAAATGACTCTTTCTTAGTAGCCCTAAAGAAAAAAATAATCCAAATCTTTGAAATAAACCTTTATTTTTCCTTATAATAATTGTCAGCATGTAAGAGTGTTTCAGGGCTTGCTTACAAGGAAAAGGAAAACAAACACGAATTTCCCAACCAATTCTGGCAATATTTGAAGGAACCTACCAATGACTTCTGTTTGTCAGAGTTTTTAGTGTAAACTCATGGTAGTGAATTGGCCAACTGTTTCTCAGCTTCTGCTCATGTTTTTTTTTTTTTTTTTTTTTTTTTTTTTTGGGTTTTTTTTTTTTTTTTTTTTTTTTTTGTTTTTTTTTTTTTTTTTGGTTAGGGTTTTTTTTTATTTTATTTTTGTTTTGGTTTTTTTAACTTTAAAATAAAATGTTATTTTTACTTTTCTCCTTTTCAAAGCACTTCCCTTCCTAAGATGCTGCCTTGGCCCCTTCTGAAGCTGCAGAGGTGGTGGAGCACAGGGCCTGACAAAGCCCAGAGCACAGTGGCAGGAGCTCAGCAGAGCCCTGGGCTGCTCTGAACCTTCAGTGCTCTGCTCCCCACCTTTGCAGAGTCTGTGGTGACAAATTGTTCCACCCAGGATGCAGCGCAGGCTAAGATGGTGCTTGGTGTGTCAGTAGGGGTGGAAAGCAGTTCTTTGGACCATTATTCAGTTCTTTTTTGCATTCCTTCTAACATCTGTAACCACCCCAGCTCATCTTTCCCTCCTTCCAGAGCAGGAACTTTGTGCTCTAACAGTGAAGTGAAGGCATCTCCAGCAGCAAACCCTGCTCACAGCAGAACCTCACAAGCAAAGACAACCCCCTGTGGCTGCTCTTGTTTACTCCAGCAAAGAATGAAGTGATTAAAGAGCCAGAACATACCTTTTCTCCCCAGGACACAGGGAGAGGCACAGCTGAATAAATACCCTGTGTTATTGCAGGCTGCTTGCCTGGGTTACCCTGCAGGTACCAAAGGGCTCTGCCAAATGTAGTGATTGCCACACTGCATCACTGCCAGCCCCACAGATGAGAGGCAGAGATTTATCAGGGCCAAGGCACATTCCTGGAGCTTCCTGTGCTGCAGCTGGAGCTCTCTGGGCTTCACTGAGTGCAGGGGATGTCTCAGCCTGATGCTCTCCTGCTCCTCCAGCAGTGCCCTGGGATGAAGGCTCTGGGACGTAGCAGAGATGGATCCAGACTGCTTTGTGCATTGCCAGCCATCCCTGCCCTTTCACAGCATTTTGCACCTTTCTGTAATGGCCACTGTTTTTCCTAAGAAGCTTTACATTTTTGAGCTCATATCTCTGTGGAATCCACTCTCAGGGAACAGGAAGGTAAAGGCTGATGCACTTTCACTGAGCTGGCAGGTTAAGGTGTGTGTGAGCAAAACTGTTCAATAAGAAGCACAGAAACCCATGGAGAGGGTTTTTATAATCTCCACTCCTGGGACTGTAGCAATTTTTCTTTCTCTCCTTCACTTTCTCTGCCTATTTTGATAGCCATTAGCAGAATAGAGATGATTTTTCTACTCAAAAAATAAAACAAAAAACCAAACCCACTGGTTTCAGTGTGCACAAGAATGGCTGCATGTTGTGTAATCAAAAGCAGGACATGAAGTTAGGAAAAATGAAGAAGCAGAGTTCTAATTAGGTAAGAAAAAAAACCTGATTTTTTTCCAAAGAAAAGCAGTATTGAATAGCTCTATTTTAATATTCAACTTAACTGCTGAAGTGTGATAAAATGCTCTGAACTCGAAAACAGAGTAACTCTTCTTTAATGCTGTTCTAAAGTCCACAAAGAAAAGAAAGATGTACATTTAAGATATCCTGCAAAAGGCATGGGGGAAACCTGCTGAAGGCTCCTGCTGTTTGGGGTCGTGGGCTGCACTTGGGACCAAACTCGAGGTTCTCAATTGATGGAAAAGCATTTGCCAGTAATTTTCAGTGAGCCTAACTTGCTAACATGAGCTGGCTGAGTGAACACAGAGACACTGTAACTGGGACAAATCCCAGCTTCCTCTGAAATTTTCAAACGTTTTTTTCCTCCTGTCAGATTCCAGACAGATGAAATTTCCTTGGCATAGAACCTATTCCATCTCTCTTCTGAATCACAATCAATCACAGCTTGGAGGGTAACTGATCAAGAATGTGGGAAGAGAACCTGGCTTTGTGTTCAGATACAGCCTTGTCTGCCCACCAGCTTCTCCCATGGGTCCTGCCTCTGCTACTACTCATTTTCTGGAAAATCCCAATTTCAATTTGATTCCAAAGGCTGCTGAGTCCAATTGATACTGTTGTTTGTATGATAGTGTAAAGAGTGAGTACATTCCTCAGGTCATAAATCATCTCAACCTGACCCCAATTAACTACAGACCCTGGATTTAATTTCTCTCAGTTCTCACCAGCCATAACAAATTAGGTCATTCTGTGTCAGTGAGACACTGGAGCAGACACCACTGGGAGCACCAGGGGGATTCTGGTCCAGTTCTGCTGCAGGGAGAGTGAGGAGACACAATGGATCATATCTTCCTATTGCTTCCAGATAGGAGTCATGGCATTCTTGGCAGCATAGGTAAAGGATTTTCATAAGGATACAGGAAAACCATGGATCTGTAAGTTTTATTTAAATTTTGCTCCCAAAAGACAGTGAGGTGATCTTTCACACCTGTGGCTGCTGCCTTGCACAGAATGATTCAGTTGTACCTTGTGCAAAAATCTGGCACCTATTCAAACACATCATGAGCTCAGATGTGCATTACAGGCACCTGAACTGTCCTTCCCTCTCCAAGGCTCTTTCATTTTCACTGGCACGTGGCACAGATGGCATGGGACCCGTAAAAGAGACTGTGCCTCTGGCTTTGGTTTGGAAAAGGCACTGCTGTAGAGCTGATGGTCAACAGATTCCTCAGGTCTGAGAGGTTCTTCTGAACTGGTACAGCACCACTAGGAAGGATTCAGTGCTCTGTGGAATAAGACCTCTTTGAGCTCAATGTGATGCTAGAAATCAAAAAGTTGTGGAAAGAGTGCTGAACCCATTGTTCCTGAGGCTGAGATTTATGCCTTGGATTTGAACAGGAAAATCCAAATGACTCTTTCCTATAATTCACTGCTTTCACAATGTTTTTTTACCAATAATGTTTATCTTGTTCTTTTAATGTTATCATAAAAGTGCAGTAACAATACAATAATGGTGAATAATCTAAAGTTCCATCCCTAAGGAAGGCTAATCAGATCAGGTTACTAATGACAACCAGCATGAGAAATTAATTAATTCTTTTTGTTTCCAATTAAAACTACCTGCCTTTAACCCTGTTTTATACCACTGACTACTTCTCAATTGAGTAATGTAGTTTTTATTTGTGAAACCTCATACTGTTAAATGCAATGAGCTCATCCTTTTTCTTGGCGTCACCTCATCTCGATTCTGGCAGAGACATAAAGAAGTTACAGCAGAGAGAAGACTGTAAAAAAGAGATCATTTTTCTCTTAAAAATAATGCTACTCAAGTTGGCCCTGGCAACTGTGAAGGAAAGTGAAAATTCAAGCCCAGTTCCATATTTGAAGTTACACAGATTACAAATCCAACATTATTTCCCTTGCATTGTTTTCCATACGGTGAGTTATATTTTTCCTACATATCCATGTGTGTACAAGATGTCAAAGCAACTGCAACTGGAAGAGATTTTTTTCATTTGGAAGTGACCTGTAACAATCACTGACTTCAGGGCTGACCAAAAGTTAGAGCATATTACTGAGAATGTTGCCAAGTGCACTGAAAGCTCTAGAAAGTTGCAGGCCCAGCTTCCTCTCCAGCTGTTCTCTCATCTGGTTACTGGCTGAGAAATTCTCACAAGGCACAAAGAAAAGGAACTGATATGTAAGAGTAATCAGATAATGTGGGCCACATTTAATCTCTTGAAGAAGATCAACATTGAGCCAGACAAGGACTCCAGATGCCTCAGTTCCCTCACCAGTGCTCTTCCAGCACTGGGCAGGTCCCCACTTTCCAGTTTGGAAATGCACGTGACCATTTTGGTTTTCTTCTTGATACTAGCCTGTTCTAAATGACAAAGTGTCTCTGAGCCAAGCACTGTGAGGCTCTGGTCTTCAGTAATATCTCATGGTGCCACAAAGGGGTAAATGGATGGGTTTCCACTGAGTTTGTTTCCCTTATGGCTTTCTTGGACTTTTTAAACAGCTCTGCCAGGATTGGGAGGCTTGTTTCTTTTCAGAAATCTTGTAAAGACACAGGAAGAATTTAATTATTGCCGTAGAATGACTTTTTTCGTGCTTATTTATTTAACGTTCGAATAGTTGAAAATGTCTTCCCAGTGTGTGCATTAAAGACTTCCTGCCTGGAGTGTGTGAAGACCCTGAGCATTCCCAGGATATAAACCAGATTCATTCTGGAACCCAGCAGCATAAACATGCCTTCAGTGCAGACAAGAACCCTTAAGTCTTGTAATGTGAAACATACTCCAGTTGTGTCTGTGTTTTCTTCTGCAAATAAGCCAGTGAGAGATGTGCCTAAAACGTTTTCCTGACACAGACAATTTCTCACCTCATTATTTTATCCTCTTTTTAATAGATTTATTTTTTTATTGGGATACTTTAAAGAAGTTTATAACACAATCCAGCTAAATACAGGTGACTTGAAGAGAGCAAGTAGCCTGACACAAGTCCATGCTGCCAGGACCTCATTTTACACTTTGTGCCATTCCTGGGTATAATCATAGAATAGAGTATTTGATGTTTGTACACCTGAATGAAGACTGGCTTCTTGAGCTACACTTTCCCCCAGAATCTCCTCTTCAATTAACTTCAGACAGAAAACAATTGTGGATAATTATTATGGAGAGTTATACTTCTATTCACTGGAAAATCATTTCAGTCCAGATTTGTAAGATACCCTGACACTGGGACCAGGGGTCTGTCCTCCTCAGCTTAGAAAAGTGGATGGAGCAATTAAATTAGATCTGATAGATTTTATTTTTTTTCAATTGGAAACTGCACAGTTTCTCAACAGTTATATCACTTTTCTTGATCATCTCTCATGAAAGAAATAGAGAATGGGAAGTGTTGAAATGCAGATATATAGAAAAGCATCAAAATATAGAATATAGAATTAAAAGTAGATAGAAGTATAAAACTGTTAGGATGTTTGTGGTGAGTATTAAAAGGAAGAAACAATCCTTTTTTTGGGTGTCTTTACAATCATCAACTTCACTGTAGCATTGCTGGGCTAACACTCACCTGGTGATAAATTCCTGCCTGTAGGAAATTCATCACATGTGGCATTCCAGGTGCCAAATTAACCTTGGGTATGAGGGGCCATAACAAACTTTCACTGAACTGAAAACTAAAGGCTGTAAGAAAGCATGTCAGTTCATGTGTGTGTTTCCTGCTCCAAAGCCAGGGATATCCAGTGTGACTGAGAGAGGCTTGAAAAAATGTTTTCTTCTTTAATAAGGAAAGAGAAACACGGCTCAAACCTCCATGGTATGAAGTCACCATCCTCTCTGTCACTCACCCCCATTATCTCTTCTGCAATCTGCTCCCAGAGGAGCTTCCAGACAACCTTGGAAGCTTATCCCTGTCTAAGAGTTATTTAAAATAATAAAATAACAATTATGGTATGGAGGAAGGGAATAGTGGTGTGAGTCTGGTACTGTATGAAAATCCCTCCTTCATGCAGAAACAAGAACAATGTGGCATTGTTGGGGAGGGTGGGGATGGGAGCCCACACCTGGAGCCAGAGCTGAGGGGAAGCTGCCCCATCATAACTCACAAATACAGCCTGAAAGGCAGGAGCCTGAGCCTGAGGTTATTTTACAGCCACACCAGGCAAGTTCCAGTCAGACAAAGCCCTTCTGCTGTAATCACTGGAAGAAAGTGGATTTCCTGTCCATCTGCCTGGAGGAGCTGTGTGGATCCAGTACACTGAATCCAGAAACTGATGCACTTCTTGAAGGGGCTGTGCACTTTCCTCAAGGGAAGGGAATTATCCAAAATATGAGATAGTGGCTGATGAAACTTAATATGAGCACTGCTAGAGGTGGGGGAAGAAAATGGGGTAATTGAAAAATTGTGTGTTCTGTAAAATACCTTGATTTGTTGTGTGTGCTTGTTTCCATGCGAAGGAAATTCTACAGGAAGCAGGATTTGTAAGATTTGCTCGTGTAGATCACGTCCCAGTCAAAATCTCTGGCTGTGGAATGTTTGCTAAAAGGCTCTCTTGTTTCCCAAACAGCGTGAACTGGAGGGGTTGATTCCTTATTCACTGCATGTCCATGAATTTTTTTACTGTGAGGGTGGTGAGGACCTGGCACAGGTTGCCCAGAGAAGTTGTGGATGCCCCATGGATGCCCCTGGAGACATTCAAGGCAATATCGGACTGGCCTTGGGGTATCTTTGGAGTTTAAGTAGCTCCATTGACTGGAAAAATCACTGGCTTAAAGCTGTGGAATGGCATGGAGAAACTGAGGACTAGCAACAGAGAATTCATAGGACACAGAACCCGTAAAACAAATCAGCTCTTCTGCTCCATTGGCATCTGGCTAGACAGATAAAGAGTCCATAAAGTCTCTGACTCTTAGGAAAGCACTTTTCTTGCTCTATTTGGAAGAAGCAGCATGGATATAAAGGGCTCCAGCACATATTTTTGTGTTTATGCAGATATCCCTGCTCCCTGTGGGCTGTTTGCACTGGCAAGGTCTCACTGCTCTGCTTGCCTGGGGAATTCCTGCCAGACTTCTCTGATGCCAGGGGGTGACTGTGTGCTCAGATTATTGAGAATAAGGTGTGGAAAACATTGCCAAACACGCCAGGTAGCTCCCCACCCTTCTCTGAGGAGAATACAGCCTGATGTGTATTTCTGAGAAAAATAATTGCAGGTCAAAGACTTGGCTCCCAGACAACAGACATTCCCTGGAAGATTCCTGGCACCAGAGGTTCAGAGGTCAAATGCTTTGATGTCAGGAGTGAAATGTTCCTTCTCAAAACACTAAAATCTTAGAGTGAGCAGATGGTTTAATGAAGTAACTGCCTAAGCACAAGAAGATCTCACAGGTGACTCATAGCTTATTTCTCAAAATCCAGAGCAAGAACTGTTTAGGAGCTGTAATTATGGGTACAGACTGAGATCCCATTGATCAGTTTTTATGTAAATTAAGATTCATCATGCTACCATTGACAGCTTCCTTGAAAGGGAAGATTTATTAGCCTCTCATCTGGGTGAGGAGCCAGTTTTGGTTTATGTTAGTAGCAAGAGCCCAAAAGTTTTCATCTCAAAACAAGCTGCTCCTGCAGGTTACAAACTTTCTAACCACAGTGGGGAGGAGATGATGTACAGTGTTAAATGGCTCAAGAGGTTACAAGGATAGAAGTGAAAAAGAACTCCTGCTCCATGGTGATTTGTGTCCCAAAAGAAGATGGTAGGATATCTGAGCATCAGAGTTCTTCACAAAATACAGCTTTCTTTAGTCTTTGCCAAGAGCCAAGCTACTGAGTTTAGTCCGAGTCTAATCAGAAGGCACCAAGGTTTAAGAAGTAAAGCCAAAGATATTTTCTGTTCTTAAAGATACAGTAAACTGTACCTGCTCATGTTTTTTTTAGCCAACTAGTTTTATGTCACCTGAGTAGTGAGATTATTAACCTGCTTCTAACATTAGGTTTGTTAACCAAAAGAATGATGTTCTGTCATTGTCCACCCTTCTCACTGCTGGAGTAACTGGGATCTGACCACAGCTCCCTGTCTGTACCACCTTCCGTTTAAATATTTACCACAAGTGTCCCAGGAGGAAGCTGAGGGTATTTTTTCCTTATCATAAAGATCTGAAGAGACAGGGGTAGGTCTAGCTCAGAGAGAGAACATGCATACCCCTAAATATCAGAACTGGCTATATAGGAGTTATTATATCCACAGAATTGACATGGGTTTGCACCCATGCTGGGACTGCAAGTTTGTGGAGAGGCCCTGTGTGAGACATCCCTGATGCTGTTTTCTTTGGGTTTTTTTTTCCAGGGCAGAGAAGTGTTGGCATTCTGTTTTGGTTAACTGTTCTTTTTGGATAAAGTGGATAAGAGCAAGTAGTGCAGTGTGGGAAACCAGACAGTAGCCTAATTCACTTCCTCAGTACTGCTCAAACTGCTCAAGTTTCTTTTGTTTGAAATAATTTCTTTTTTTAAAAATAATTATTCTTTTAAATTGGTTTTGCACAAACATATGCTCTAAACTGTTGATTTTTTCATCTGTCAATCAGAGTTTGGAAATGTTGAGAAGGAATGTAATTGTATGTTTTTTCTTAGTAGATACAGAAAGCAGCTCTTTGAAAAAATACAGCATCTCTGTTAAAAAAGAATAGTTGATATTTATCAATTTTGAGGTCTTTTACAAGTGGAGTTACCACTAACAGCTTTATAAACATATAATCCAGATATACAAATTTGTACCCAGCATATCTACAGTTCACATGTAACCACAACAGCAGTGCATCAGAGTAAGGTGAAAGGCTGTAGCTGCAAATAATGGTTACCTTTGAAATATTTAAACCAAAGTTTCAGTATTCTCAACAGTCATAATGTGGTACACTAGTGTAAAATTCTGCTTAAAATATGGCATTAGTACATGAAACAAAGGATATAAGAAATGGGAGCAGGCACTATGCTTTTCTATGTCATCACAATTTGATACACTACAAGTTATGGTTGAAATCAGGGATAATTTAAAGTGGGAATGTTCTTAAGTGTTCTTAAGACTTCTGGTGGTGCTGTGGCAGTTTATTGGAAAACTGAACACCAAAATAGTGATATTTTAGCTGTTATGTTGAGAGTTCAATCTCTGCTGTGTCTGCTGGGACCTTTGGTAATAACTGTTTCAAAAAAATATTTGAAATTGAGATCTAGCAATTTAATTTCAGGATTTAGAAGGCTTGGAAGAAATCTCCCTCTGCAAATCACTGCCATCAATAAGGCACCAACCTTCTTGGACTGTCAGTGTGAAAGCCATCTCTTCTGGAACTGGTGAGCAGACCTCTGTGCAGTTGTATTTTTAGTCTCACACTTTATTTTGTAATCTTTTGTAATCTTATTGCCTAGTCATACAGGTGTTCAACTCATTTTGCAAGAAAAATCAGTGACTACTAAAGTATTTATTTCTTTCCAAGTAGGGCAGAAGGAAAATGTGCATTGTCAAGTCCAAATGCAGAGTGAATAGGTGTGACCAGGGAAAGGCTGGATGAGGATACAGCTGCATATGCTGATTAATTTGGACAATCTGGATTTGACAATCTGGATTTTCTGGATGTTTGAGAATCTCGACAATATTACTCCCATTTTATATTCAGTGTTGTTTTTTTCTGCAGACATATCTGTGGTAGCAAGACAGTTCTAGAGACAAAAATCAAAACCATGTTCTCCTTTGGCTTTTTTCCCCCCTGTGCTCTTTAATTGCCTCTGTAACCTCAAGCATCATGCACCTTTTAAAGATTGGATTGGCAGGAGGGTGATCTCATTGTGTAGCTGATTCCCAGCAGTTGCACCCACATTCCAATCAATGACTTTCTCCAAACTCCTCTGCCATTGCTGCAGGGACTACTCCGAGCTGGGGGAGGCAGCAGAGTCCACATCCTCTGTGTCATGTTCGTGTGGGGGCACTGCTTGCCCACCTTTCACACGTTTCCACTTCATTCTTCTGTTTTGAAACCATACTTTGACCTGGGTGATAAAAAGAAAATAATTACTTGTTGCCTCAACCTGACCTGTATAAGCAGAGCTATGCATATGTGTGTAGACAGATGATTTGTGGAATTCTGGAAGCAAAGGTGAACAGAGCCTCACAAGTTTGACTAATCCATCTTTCTAACACAGACTGGAACAATTCTTTCTAAAATGCTCCACACAGATGTTCCTCTGAAACCCTCAAAGGTAGTACAAGTGCTTTGCCTAGAATCTGTCTTCATGTCAAATAAGGCACAGAGCCTCACATGTATTTTTAACATCTAGGCCATCCAATCTAATGCATCAGGAATTTTAATTTGCCTCACATAATTCTTCTGCTGTCCACTTAGCCTTGATAAGGAAACCTGGACTGAGATGACAATGAGAGAATAGAAATACCTCTCTCCACAAAACTCTGTATAATTGTCTTTCCTTATCATCTCAAAATATGACCACCAGACCCAGGAAGAATGCATGAATCAAACATTCATTTGAATAATTTCCTGTTAGTCAAAGTCTAAGGTGATATCCATATTCCATATGTAAACCTTGATATATCAATCTGCACCAATGAATGGTGCTAAACAAGAACTCAGTAAAGACCAGTTATTACCAAGTCTATATTTAGTTTAGAGAAATATAATTAAATTTATTAACTACTTACAGAAATGTGTAACGAAGCTGTTTGAAAGAATGTGGAGGCTTTGTTTTAAAATACCTCTGTGCCATTGCAAAAGCAGAGCCTTGAGTAACAAATCTGGCTTTTAGCATTAGGGAGAAGTTGTGGGGGAGGAAGAAGGAGCTGGGGAGACAAGGGTTTGGAAAGTACTTGTCTTTCAGTGAGATCCAGGTTCACAGCTATCTCGTATCTCCTGAGCCTTGTCAAGTAGTTGTGGTGGGCAAATTCAGCTTCCAGCTCCCGCAGCTGCTCCTTGGTGAAAGCTGTCCTTTCCTTCCGTGATTTGCTGCTGCTTTCTGCCTTAGTGCTTGAGTTCTGGTTCTCTAAGAGGCAAGCATATTGTCATCACTGGAAATGCAGGGATGGGACTACGATGGTTCGAAGGTTGATTTATTGTTTCAAAATGCGTCAGAATTGAGGTTGTGAGATTTAGGGAAGCAAGAAGTCAGCCATAGCCAAAGTGGTCAAGGGTCTCTTTGTTACAAGGCCATATGCAACATGTTAATCCAATAGAGAGTTACCATGAAGTTGATTTTATTTTTCTGACCTATCACCTTTACTTAATTTTGCTGCACTGTGTGTACTTTTATCCAATAAGCTATTGTCACATACACACACATTTGCTTCTATTATAACACCTAAACTCTTAACTTACTCTATATAATTACATTACTACACTATAAAAGTCTTTACCATCTTATCTAATACAGTTTCTTACTTACTTAAGGCATATTTTTACAACTATGGAAATATAAGTCTATAATTCTTTCTACTTAATGTCTGTGTACTTCTATTATTACATAATCCAAGCTTTTCCCAAGGCTACAAATCAGACCCGTCAGTGTCTGTGGAAGTCTCTATCTTTCCATTTCCTACACAAGCACACTTGTGTAATTTGTGGTTATGCTGATGTGTGTGAACATGTGCAGTTGCAGAGATCTAAACGACTCCTTGAAGTGCTCAATGAAGCTTTAAGATGTTTGCTTTGTGCCCCCTGGAGCTCAGCATGACTGAGTGGTGTTGCCAGCCTTGGTTTTCAGAGGACAGAGGTGGGACAGCTCAGTCAGGGTGGGGAGTGTTGTCAGAACTGCCTGGGTCTGCACAGTCACAGAACAGGAGCTGTGGGAAAGAAGCTCTCACTCCTTGCTGCCATTGCATTGAAAGATTTTCCTTCCCCACATTTTTACTTTTATTCCTATATACATATTTTCATGCTCCCCTGATCTACCATGCAGCAGGCAGCCAAGTACAGGCAGCATGCAGGATGTTAGGAGTGTATGGTGCCCAGCTTTGGTGCAGGACATAAGAATAAATCAGTCATGCATGTGGTGCATGGCCTGGAAATCCCGGGGGCAGTAAACAAGCAAAAGCAGATCCACCTTGAACACTCCTTTTTTTAAACTTTTAAAAATCCTTGCTAAATGAAAAATACAAGCAGATCTGGTATCTGTGTACATGACTGGCCTCAGTATGATCACTGTCATTGTGTTGTCCTGAAAAACCTGTTTGCTATTTGTGTACATTTCTGCAATGTAGTCAAGAGTTGTATTTCAAAGTCAAATTTCAAGCCATAGCCAAAGTGATGCTGTACCAATTATAATAATAAGCAAACACTGACTTTGCCTGAGACTGTGGCAGCCCTTTTATATTTTTTTAATCCTTTCTCTTTTTAATGTTTCTTTTTTATTTTCCTTTCTTTTTCTTTCTTTCTTTTCTTCCCCCTGTGATTTTAAAGTTAGTGCTTAAAGAATCTCCAAGCAATGCAAGGAAAAATGCATTTCTTTTAGTGAGTAAAGTGCAAGGGACTCAGGGACTCAGTTTTGTGGGTTCCTTGACTCTTTCTCCCCTCTTGCTTCTCTTGCTAGACTCCCTGAACTTAGCATGCTGGTAACATTTTGTTATGCTGAGAATTAATTACTTAATTTTTGTGTGTAACCAGTACTCAATGGTGTTCTGTGTGTCCCAGAAAAATATTTCTATACAGAAATGATAAGCAAAATGGTAACAATAGATTTTAAATCTTCCAGGTGTCATTTTGGTGGCCAAAGTAGTAAAACTGGAGAAATCGGTGAGGTGTGACTATGGGCTTTGTGACTGCTCTGGTCTTATCTCTGCCCATCAGCAATGGAGAAATCAAACACAGCTCTTGTTACTGGTAATGCACATAGGGACCAGTGTGACACATGGAGTGCTTTCCATTCCTAGGGAATTAGTCTGGTTTGATCCATACTGGTTTTGCTACCTCAGAAATCCACAAATAAAGATGGGCAATGTACAGGAACAAAACTGCAGAAGTTTTCCCCCATGTTTTCGCCCAGAGTTGAACAATCCCCTTTGTTCTCATTCCTTACTGCACAGACACACTATCACATTTCCCAGGGGCTCACAAGTGTGACTCGGGAGGGGGCAGTGTGGAAGCAGGGTTGGAAGTGTAGAAGCAGGGTTTGAAGTGTGGATCTCTTGCTGGGAATTTTGCCACCAGCTTCTGGGAGCCTTGAGCTCAAGGGCTTCCTCTGGGGTCCCTGCTGCCCTCACACACACGTGGAGGGTGCAGCAGCTCTGCAGTGCCTGCAGCACATGGCAGAAACTATGAACAAATAACTAATGCTAAGTACATCACAGCCCTGTGGGAAGGACTCCCTTTCCATGGGGCAGTTTCACCAGTCTGCATCTCCAAAAGACAATGGGAATAATTTAAAATGGATATTTGGATATTTGGAGCAGAGTAGGATGTGTAGCTTGGAATATCTCATCCCTGCGTGCCACATGGTGCTGTCAAGGGACAATGCTTGGGTCTGGGAGATCCCAGAACGGGAAATGTGGCCCAGCTGCTTCAGATTTGACAACAGAATGTGAGAAATTATAAATGTGAAAGGACAAATCATATTGGGCAGATCTTTCCTACTGTACTGCCAGTTTAAAAAGAAGAAAGGAGAGCAAGGGAAGTTCAGGGAAGTTCAGGGAAGTTCAGGGAAGGGAAGTTCAGGGAAAGGAAGGGAAGTTCAGGGAAGGGAAGTTCAGGGAAGGGAAGTTCAGGGAAAGGAAGGGAAGTTCAGGGAAGGGAAGTTCAGGGAAGGGAAG
>VXBI01003757.1:109408-129876 GCA_013397375.1 Toxostoma redivivum
AATAGAAAAAAAATGCTAAAAGTGGGATAAAGAGGAGCTGCTGATTCCGAAGTGTGTGTTACACTGTGACCAGCTGGAGCTAGGAGGATATGGGGCTATGACAGACGGAAACACCCTGACATTTGGGGTTTGGGTAGGATATTTGTATCTTGGCCACTCAGTCTGACTGGTTAACATTACTCTTTTTCATTAGAGAGAGCCCTGCAAGACCAGGTTGATGCCACAATATTTCTGTTCTGATTCCCACAGTTGCTTCTTACTCATGTTTTTTAGGGAACTCTTTAAGATACAAAGCTGCTGCACCTATGCCTGCTGTAATTAACAAATCTTCAGTTCCTCATTAATGGTAAAGATTAGTAGATTGGTAAGGTTCTCAGGAAATGAAAAATCTTTGCATTTTTTATTACTATAATGTTCTAGTTAAATCTGCAGAACACATGTAGCAACCACAAGTTCGAATGTGTTTGTAGGTCTAACATAAGTTCCCATTACCAACTAGTGAGTTCTTAGAGAAAAAAATAAGAGGGGAAACCGTAGAAGAAATACTTTTGTTGCAGTCAGGTAGATAAATTATAAAAGATAAAATCAGGCCTTGCTCTCTGCTAAATTAATAGCTAGCTTGTCACTTCTATGTGCAGCTAAGTAACTTGCTTGTTCCCATGTGAAAACAATCTTAAGCATGAAAACAATTAACACCACAAGCTGTTCTGGTAAGAGAACCCATATGCACCTGCAATAAACAAGAAATCTGTCTCATGAGAATCAGTGAAAAAAATATGTAAAATAATCAAGAATAGAGAAATAGCGATAAGCAAAATACCTTTTACTCACCAATGGAGTAACTGGCAAGAAAACTACTAACCAATTAGAGTTGCACATGAGGTCTGTAAAAACTGTATGAAATAAATTGTGTGAGTAAAGAATTGGCTTTTCCCTGCATGAAGAAAATGGAGTCTTGGATGATTTATTGCAGCATACTTTTATGATGCTTTATTTATGCTGGTAGTGTTGTTTCAGGCCTATAGAATATCTCAGTTATGTAGGTCAGTAAAATGTGGGAAGAAGAGTGGGAGATGAGGTTGGAAAAGACCTCTGAGTGCAGCCTGTGACCCAACACCAGCTCATCAGCTGAGCCATGGCACTGAGGGACAGGGACTCCACCACCTCCCTGGGCCTTCCAAACTCTAATCACCTTTTCTGGGAAGAAATTCTTCCTCATGTCCAGCCTGGATCTCCCTGGGTGCAGCTTTAGGCTGTGTCCTGTTGTCCTGTGCCTGGGAGGAGAGGCTGCTCCTACTTGGCTGCAGCCTCCTGTCAGGCAGAATGTGATTTATTCTTGTGATTAAATACATATTTGATAAACAGATGGAGCCAAGCTATCAGTACATTGTAATAATATTCCTCTTTTTATTTGGCAGCAATCAGAAACCCTGGTTTCTAGCCATGAATGACCCAAATAATAATGTAAGACATTTTTAACGTGAATGAGTGTGGTTTCATCAGAAAAGGTGAGGAACAGGGACCCGGGAGCTAAAAGGGTTTTTTCACCTTTTCCACCATATAGCTGGAGGTTTCTGTGTGTGACACCTACAGCTGGAATTAGATTTTCAGGAGCTCTCAACAGTGATAAATTGCATTATCAAGTTGTCTGTTCTGCCACTAGAAGCCAACAGCAGGAGAAGACTTAAAGGCCTCAGATGTCTGCTCTGTTCAGCTCTGTGCTGGACTGTCAGCACAGTGCAGGTAGGAAATGGCCAAAATTAAACACAAACTGACATTAAATTCATACTTTTAGAATACTGTAGGCTAGGTCCAATTAGTAATTACCACTTATTTATTATGAACAAGTAGAATTCTAATTAGGCTGATTCGAGCCTCAGCTACTCCCTCAGATTGGATTGGCAATTAAGGTACTTCTTGTAGTAGTAATTATGGTTTACCATGAAATTACTCTCCCTTCTGCCCCCAAAAAAGCATCGAATTAGCCATGAGTGGAATTATATTTATCACAGGACCCTGTGCAGTAGAGACTTTGCAAATAAATACAAACAATTAGAAAAACCACTCAGAGTGCTGTGCCAGCACAGTAATTAGGGTTTGAAGACAGGAATTTTTGCTGAAGCCAAACTGGCTGGGTTGTCATTCAAGAGAAGCTGCCCTGAGGGTGTGTCCCCAGCTTCTGGCTCCCCTGGTCCCCTCCCAGGAGCAGAGCCAGCAGGAGGAACAATGAGGGAATAGAGTGTTCTAGCAACATGGTCCTGGAGCAGGGAGCAAACTGTGAATTCACCAGGCTGGTGTTTTCTGAGATGTCACAGTGACCCAGTGGGTGACTGGCAGGTGACCAAGGCAGACCAATACAAGGCTGTGCAGGGTATTCCAGCAAACAGAAGTGTAAACAAAAGGATAGCAAGCATAAGCTGAACCTGAATTCTTTACTTGCCCAGAGAATTAGAAAGCAAATTTTTTTTCCTAAGATTTGAATTGTAGTCCCTGTAGCTGCAGTCGTTATTTCAGTGACAATTTCAAAGTGTTATGCTCTTGTACAGGGTAATGAATAAATCAGCTTCTGACCTTTTCTTTTCCCTTTCCTTGCACAAATGCATTTGTCTCTGGCCTCGTAGCCAAAGTGTAGAGCTCTGTGCCACAGAGCTTTGGACTTTCGTAGATGGAATAACTATCCCCCTTCATTATCACATTAACGTTGGAAGCCCACCTATAAATCTGTTGGGTTTATCTATCATCACTAGGGGATCATGGACTAAATCCCAGTGTGGACAGATTTTGAGGTCAATTTTAATTTTTCTTTTTAACTTTTAAAGTAGTAGCTTTGCCTCACCCACTGTGCAGAAATAGTGAACATTTTATGCTTCAATTTGTTTAGCCATCCAAATATGCATGAACATATTGAATGTCCTTTAGAATATGAAGAATCATTCCTAGTTTAACGTGCTAAACTTTTAACCATGGAAGCAAAGGAAAAAAATCTTTGATTTGTAAGTTCTCATACCTTGACCAACATTAGATTTGTGTTTGCAGGAGTAAGAATCACCTGTCCTCAAAGACCATCTTCTCACCACAGGAGAGAATGCAATTGTGAGGATGTGAGGAATGCACAGTGAGGAATGCAATTCACAGATAGACTGTAGAAGTGAGTAGATTTTGAATGGCATAATAAATATTTACTAATGAAAATAAAAGGAAAATAGACCATAAAAGGAAAATAGACCATAAAAGGAAAATAGACCAAGGATGTCTGAGTCAGTCCTAGGCCTTCAGATCACTGGGAGCTTGGGGTTTTGCATGAATTATGATAGGTATGTGATGTATGATAGTATATGATATAGTACATGAATATATGATAATATATTTTCCAATCTCCTGGATTTCCTCCAGAGTTAATGCTGCACAGGGTCTTTCTCTTCTGCAATTTGCTGTCTGCTGCTGTTTCCTCTTAGGCAGTGAGCACATCTAAGGACTCCAGCTGAGTTTGGGAGGCAGGTAATTCTGTATTTGTCCAAAGCACAGCTGTACAGACACTATGGCTTTCACTACAGGAGTAGGAGTAAAATATTGAGGAATGTTTCAGAAAGAATCCTTCCACAAGCTGTGTCTTCTGCAATGCACCCCACTGGCACAAAAAAATCCCTTTTTTTCTTCTGTGTAGTCTGCCACAGACTTTTGCCTTTTTCCATGAGCTTATACCAGTAGGGTGTTTTTATTTGAGAGGCATTTGATTAAATGATTTTTTAGTGTTGGAGTCTAAGACATCCCTTTGGGAGTCCAGAGTTGCTGAGACCCTGGTCAAGGGGCTCTGAGATCCTGGAATGATGCCCAAAACATCTGTGGGTTTGATTATAGCCCTTGAAACAAATTAGCAGCTTTATATGAGAACCTAAAAGTCACAGGAGTTTAAGTAGNAGAGTAAAAATCTATTACCAAATATAAAGGGTAGAAGAAACTAAACTAATAGAGTCTTACAATGAAAATATTCGTGTTTGTACCAGTAAAAAACCACTTGTACTCCCATCTGTGCATGCCTTAGATTTCTTCCAAGAGGAATAATCTCCCCCTTTCTAGAAAGTAGAGACAAATAGAAAATTAACTTTTGGTACATCTGTCATGTGTAGCCACCATTCAGGGATGAGTTACTAAACACATTGTTAGCTACTGTGTGCAGAATGAAGAAAAGGAACTGGAAAATTAATTATATTACATATATTCTCCTCTGGTTATTGTCAGGATTTTTGTCATTTACCAAGGATTAGAAATAAATCATTAAGGGCTGATATTGCAGTAAAAGGACTATTTCTCACAGTAATCTGTGGGGTTTTTGTCTCTTGAGCACATATTTATAAATTTATTGAAGGGTCTAAAAACTCTGGACACAAATTGGTCTTCCTGTGCCTTAAAGCATTTAGTTTTCAGAATAAATAACAGGTTTGGAGAAAACACCCAAATCTTCCATTTTCTATCTCTAAAATGAACACAAGAAAGATAGAATACAGGCAAAAGAAAAGTTTGCCTGTCCTCCTTATGTCTGAAGTAATCACTGTATGTGTCAGGGAAAAAAGGGAGGGTTGTAATGATTCTGTTCTTTCTGCTGCTGAAACATCCAGAGGCCAGCAAAATTTACTGAATATTTTGGAAAAAGACATGTATTTGTTTGAAGTGGAGGATGGATTGTTTTTTATAAAGTAATGTGAAGTCATGTGTTATTTTTTTTAAATAGCATACCTAAGTTCCAATCATGAGTCTAAGGCAACTCTTTTTTTCCATTTCACTTAGATGTGATTTTTGATCTTGAGAGGCCTTAATAATACAGTGAGGAATGCAATTCAGAGATAGATGTAGAAGTGAGTGGATTCTGAATGGCACAATAAATAATTAAGTTACAATTATTAATAAAAATACTTGCCATTAAAGGAAGATAGACCCAGCATATCCCTAAATTCCCTTCACCAGACTTATATAATGTATAATTCAAGATATGTTGACAAAAGAAGGCTCATAATCATTTGTCTACATGTCTGTAAAATATGACATGATAATTCTTCCTATTTCAGTAAGAACAATCTACCATGCAGACAGCACAGAATAGAACATTTGTATCATAGTAACTCAAACTACCAATTTAAGTTAGACAAATGAAAAAAAATAGGCTGCAGCCCACACACTGTGGCCTGGCACAGAGCAGCATCCAAAGATGAATGCAGATGATGAGATTAATTTGTTGGGCCCTTACTTATCACCTAGAGGCTGAGGCTTCGTATATTCTGAGGTAATTTCCTGATGCATGCCCAACGTGCTATTTCAGCTTGGCTCCAGCCAAACAGGGCAATTTACTGCAGCCAGAAGGGGCCAGAGCTACCACATCTGCCATTATTAAAATGCACTCACAGTTCAGCACCTGAGCCTCAGGTCTGCCATGGGCTGCTGCTCAGGAAGGGCTCTGTGGAAGGGCTCTGTCCTTTGGTCCATCTCATGCCTGCTGCTTTTTGTCCCTGGCACATTTTAGACAAGAGGATCTCACAAGCTCTGATGCAGGATTCTCTTGTTTGCATTTATCTGTGTGCTGGTGTTTGAGCATGTCTTCTCTTCATGGAATGTTGGTGTATGGTTTGAAAGAGACACAATCCCCAGTGCTGCAGAAGATTCCTGCACGTAGGGTCAATCTAAGGGACAGAGCTGGGACACCTGATAGGGTCACACTGCCATGTGCCACAATTTTCTTAACTGTTTTCCTGATGGAAGTGTGGCCTGAATCATCCTGGTGGCTTTAACAAACACCTTGGAGAGTTGCAGATTAATTTGATTCTTTAAAGGCTGCCAGGACCCTTCTGCCTGGGAGGGTCTGGCAGTCCCTGCAGGAGCCCATCCCCTCCTGCTGCAGCCAGAGGTGCCTGCAAAGTGAAAACAGAGATGCTCCATCATCTGTCTTGGACAGACACAAGGAGCTCTGTCTGCAATCACAAATTATTATGAAAATTTCTCACAATTCAGTGTGTTGCACAGAGTAAATGGAGTTCAGTTTGGTTTTATTTAAACTTAAATAACAAAATCTATGGGGCTCCTGTTTCCCTGTGCAGTCCCTGGCTTGCTGTGTCCCTGACAATGGAGTCCCTCTAATAAACTTCTTATTTTTATTTACCAAAAATGGATTGTGGTCGGAAGTGTGTCTATCACACTGCCTCTCTCATTTCCATTGGAATTGTTTTTTCCTGACAATTGCTATTAAGAGTCAAAGCATTCACAGAGAGAAAGTTTTTTAGGCTTGGCTGTTTGGAAACAAAATCTCATACAGTACCCAGAGCCATTCTGGGTGTTCCGATGAGCTGCATGTGATTCCAAAGGAAGATGAGGAATTTGTTTACACTGGACTAGTTATTGTGATATGAAAATCAGATGTTGCATTTGGAGTCAGTGAAAAAGCTTATTTTGACATCATTATCTGACTGTGGTGTTTCTGTATTTCTTTGCTCATGAAACAATCTTCCTTGTAGTACATTTAAAATCTAGTGGTAAATGTGTTCTGGTGAACTCAATAATTTCATTCTCCCCACCAATATTGCTGATTGATAATCCACCAGGCTTGCATGTGCTTTTGTTTTCCAGGACATAAATAGCTGCCCAGTCCTGGGAGCAAGATAAGATGCAATTCTTTGAACTGCAGGAAGGACAACACAAGTGAGTGACAGCAGCAAACCCGTGAGACTGGGGGAGACAACTTTAATTTATTTGTACAGCGTGCACATGGAAGGGTCCTTGCCTCCTGTTTGGGTAATGATAAATGACAAGATGTCGACAGTTATTAATTAAACTGCCTGGCAGAGCAATGTACATGATGATAAGACCTGAGAAATGTGTAGCATTCCTCCTACCCCATCATGAGAATGAGGCCCCTCCACTGTTCTCTGGCACAGCAGAGATTAGACTAAAGCATCAATATTCACTACAAGCTGGCTACCTAGTAACTGCCTGAACATAGGGCCCTAAAAATTGAAATTCTCCCTCATGTGATGTGTAGTAATTAAACTTCAGCATTCTTTCTGCAGGAAATGTTTCTCCTGTGTTGTTCCCACAGATTGTGCTACAACAACAATTTTAGCCCCATGAACTATTAACCAATTATGAAGGGATTTTCTCAGTCTGCTTTAACTGAGGATCAAAGACAAAACCCAATTTTTCTTTTCTTGCCAGATATTGTAATTTAGGGCACAAAACACCAAGCATGTACAGGACTCAAGGCTCTGGTCAATGAAACAAAATGGATTTAGTAAATCACACCCCATTTCAGCTTTCCTGATTTGCCTTGCCAATATTCCAGCTGCTTTTCTTCCTTAACAAATACCTTGCCAAACAATTCTAATATATTTATCCTATTCTACTTCCATTTATTTCTTTCACATCTATATCCTTTATGTACTTACTTGGAGCTAAGTCTGTCTATATACTGCCCAGTAACTTAGAGTGAAATTTTTGAAAATTAGCTAATTTTAAATTGCCATGGGCTGCAGATGTGAAGAATCCTTCTGTTTTTACTGCTAAATGTGTTTATTCTGGCTGATTAGTGTGGCTTTCTTGGCCTTTCATACGTAGAAGATCTTTTTTTAAACTGCATAAATGCAATCTGGGTGATTGTCCTTTAGATACTGCCTTAGGATCCAAATGTCAGAAATCAGTACAGCTCCACAGGAGCCCATATCACTTACAGTTATCTCTTGGGCGTGACTTTCTTCTTACTTATATTTTTGGGGGTTTTTTGGTTGTTTTTTAAAGTTTTCTGGGCCAGCCTTTCACCAGACTTGTGTGTGAGGCCTCCCTGAAGAGCCAGGTCCAAATAATTTTCACCATAACTCATTTCCCCAAAGACCACCCATAACGAAAATGTTTGCATGAATACCCTTTGGCCTGTGTCATTCTATCTGCACTCTAAATATATATTAGAATTTATATTTCCACTGTTTGCAGAGAAATACAAAGAAATTCAAGGTCCTTTGGCATGTCTATAAGTAACACATACTTCAAAATAATAATGGTGTTTTTCAGTAAATGCAGGGTGATGGCACTGCTGACCAAACCAGAATTACAGATTTGAGGGCTGTGCAGCTTAAAAGTAAATTGGATGTGGGCTGAGTTTCTTGCTCACATGCAAACTGCCAGCTCAGACTGTGCTACAAACCAGCTGCACACATCCAATGGCCCCTTTGAGGTTCCAAAGCCCCAAATACTGAAAAACCAGTTAAAATCAGACAGCACTCCAAATAGAAGAAGGGATCTGTCTGAGGGTGTGATGCTTGCATTCTGAAATTATGCCAGTGTTCCCACTAAGGACAATGCTCCGTTGAATATTTGCATTTATTATCACTTTTCACTCCACAAAGTCCTGTTGTTCCACTGCAAGTGCAAGTTCAATCCTTATGGCTCATTGTGAGTTTTCAATGCCATATGAGAGATGTTACTGAAAAAAAAACAGTTCTAGAAAAAAATATCTTTTCCAATGGGCCCATTTTCAATTCCTAGGAGGACTCTGGACACCTCTGATTTGAAGGTTAATTTATTTGGAAGCCCATACTAATTGGTGATCAGGGTTAAATCCACACATATTTTCACTGGAAGTCGATGTCATTGTTTGTCCTCTTCCTCCCCTCAATAATTTCCTGATAGCACTACTTTTGTTTCTAGACATGCAGAAATTCAACATGAGTGAGAAGTTTCTGGTTTTGAGTGCTATCCTTAATCTGAAGAACAATTTTAGGAGAAAACTATCACTTTGAAAACTTACTTCTCCTGCTAATTTGACTAGGGAAAAAAATAAGGCCCTGCAAATAGCAAAACTCTCCAAATGGGAAAGTAATTACTTTAAATTAAGCCTTATTTCTGGTTATAAAAAAACCCAACAAAACAACAAACCAACAACCACCCAATTCTAAAAGCATGTTGGGCAGAGTGGAAGCATTAGAGTTAAATACTGGCCAGTTTATAGTGAAAGGGAAGGAAATAGACAGGAGGAAGGAAGGAAGACAAGATTAGAGAAATTGAGAGATGTAAATAGTCTCAGAGGAGCCACTGTGTCCCAAAGCCTCTCCTAAGGGAAGTTTTTACACCAAAGAATCTGGAGGTCTGAATGAAGAATGACATCATTTATTTATTTTAGCCAGAGCTGAGCTGTTTTCTTAATTGAAATAACCTCATGCTGCTAGCATTAAATTGTTGGTGGAGTGATAATGATGTCTGTTTAATTTAGGGGCTTGATAAGCATGAAATAAATACCCTGTTATTCCTTGGCTTGAGAGTATATTTAAATTGCCTGGAAAGACAGGAACTAGAAAGCTTGAGCCTTATGTTAATGCTCCAAGCACCTGATGTGGGATCTTCAGTGGGGAGATGCATGACTTGGGATTTGTAACTCAGTTAAGGATTTGGGACTCAGGACTCAGTCAAGGACTTGGGGCTATTCCCCTTGGAGATGAAAATGATGCTCTTACCCTTCTGGACACCAAGAACAGTCCAGTGTGTTCTCAAGTTCATAAGAAAATTCACAATTTCCATCTAAAATGCGAGTTCCCAAGTGTCATGACAGCCCCACTGGTATCAGCTGTAATCTAAGTGGCCAGTGGGGCAAAAAAAAAGGATTTACATCACACAGTGCCTCACCTGGGAGGGCTGAAATGGATCTTTGTGGCTCCAGGAGAACTTAGAGCTGACTTCCAACATCTAAATAGGGTCTGCAGGAAACATGGGCAGGGCCCTGCACCAGGGATAGACTGAGGGGCAGTGGGTTTAGAGGGTGGATTTTAGGAAGAAATTCTTTACTGTGAGGGTGGTGAAGCCTCCTGAAGGAACAGGCTGTCCAGAGAAAGTGTGGCTGCCCCACCCCTGGAAGTGTCCAATTTATCTGTGATGTGGTAAAGGTGAGGTGTTTTAAAGGTTCTCTTTGTTATACTTTTATTTCAGAATTAGCAGGGCTAGTGCTGATGAGTTTTACCTTTATTCAGGTTTTACTGATTAGATTTATTATCCTCTTTTTACAGTAAGAACTTGTTCTCATAGAAGAACAGTGAAAGCTTTTAGGATTGAAAGAAATGACCAGTTCAGGATATAGCATCAGAAGAATCAGCATTCCTTCCTTCCTTTGGCCTTGACACACACTGTGTTTGTTATACTCTACCCAGAGTAAAATTCATTTTGGTGAATAATATAAAAAATACAGCAAAGCCCCATATTCCCAATTCAATGAAATGGCAACAGGGCATCATGAGCCTTGTCCATGGAACTCTGCTGCTTGACTCTCCAACATTCAGTGTTAAATCTATTTCCACAATTCTGAGAAGGCAAATGTCAATCCCCTGAAAAAAAACTTTGAGTTGAATTGTCCTTTGATGACTCTAGGACAGCTGTACTGTTTTGTGTGACCAAGTGACATTGGCTGCATGTGCTGCAAGTTCTGCAATTTCTGCTGCTTTATTTAAATGCTGAGTTATTTTAGAAGTGGACTTCCATTACTGGCCTGTCAAGGGGAGGTCCAGTTTATCAAATTTCAGGTTGCAGCTGCACAGCATGTTCAATTCAAACTCCAGCTACATATAAATATGTTATATGATAATTTAAGGGTTTTGAGGCTGTTTATTATAGAAAAGTTGTTCTGTGTGCCCATATGCTGCACTAATTTGAGTGAAACAAGCTAATTATAAGTTGATGTCATATGGCTAAAAAAATACATGTTTATTCCTTCCGTATTTTACAGTGCTGACTTTCTCAACCACACTTGCAGAGCACACATGTGATGTGTTTTCTGGGCCTAGAACCTCACTGGATAAAATTTTGCTCATTATTGTGCAATTTGTAATTGAAAAGATGAACCTTGTGCAAAATCTTTGGGGCCTTGTGGATAGCAGCAGGATCTGCTGGTAGGTTTATTTTTCATTGAATAATAGCAGAATTGTATTTATGCCAGAAAAAGAAATGAAGTAAGCACAGTCACAGTGACTATTTTAAGCCAGTGAGTGTATTGTAGAGAATGTGCCACGGGCTACACAAATTGTTGGAAATAAAAATGGAGGGGGGAAAGCAGATTTGGAGAAATCATGAATTCTGCCTGAAAAAAGTGACTTGATCATTGTTCAGTTGTGACAGGCAGCTGGCTCCAGCCCAGGGAAGGTAAAGGCAGTGACCTGTTACTACTTATACCTCAGCAGCACCTAAATGATAGAAATTGTGCTATTTTATTGCAAATGTGACAGTGAAGACATTCACTCTTGTTTGAAGAATTCACAATTCTGTAGAAAACCTATCTAATGCTTTTGAAGGAGCACACAGCAAGTCACTGTCCATTCTTTGAAAAGAACTGAAAGTATATAGGTTTGTGTAAAACAGAAATTTCCTACAGACACTTTCTCAAACCCACAGTTAGGGATGCTATCTCCTCCCAGATTATGCTCACCTATATCAGAGGTTAAAAAAATAGAGAGTGATTGCAAAAATGAATGAATGAATGAATGAATGAATGAATGAATGAATGAATGAACAATCCCAAATTCTCTGTCTGAATAAAACCCACATGGATGTGGGGTGGAGGAGAATCTGGCAGTCTACCTCTGAAACATCCTATATTTTGATTTTTTCCAGCTGTTAGCAAAACACTGTTTCCTATTCCTCTCCTGATAACATAAATTACAAAAGTGGTGGTTGGAGGGATTGTTTCAGGGGTAAGATTACAGAATCATATCTGCAGACTGCTCATCTCATCCACCTTTAACCTGAAGTAAAACCAATGAGAAGTCACTGCAAACAGAATGGGTGTTGAGAGGAAATACAGCAGTGAAAGTGCCCCAAGACTCTTCACCCACTGGGATTCCTGTAAAAGCTTTTACAACTTGCAAAGAATGAATCCTTACATTGGAGTCAGAAAAATGCAAGATTCTGAGTGGCAGTTGCACAGCAGGAAACATTGGCACTTTTGGGAGACAAGAACTGGCTGGGACAACATGTTTTTTGGGGTAAGAGAACCCTTCCATGTGAAATATTTACTGGGTCACCTGAAGCAGGCCTGATGCTCCTGAGTGCCTGAAACCCGGGATGAGTCTGAGATGGAGCAAGTCCCTTTCACTGGCTAATCACAACCAGTATTTTCAAAACAAACTTTCATTGACTTTGGATGTTTGAGAGTTTCATTGACTATGGATTTTGTGGAACAGCTTTCCAGAGAACTGAGCTGCTTTCCTCACTTCAGCAGTGCTTGCAGGTGCTCATACTGAAGTCTGAAAATTAAGCCCCAAGTGTCAAATTCATGAAGTCAAAGATAAGTCTGGAAAATGTTGTTGCAGTTGTGACAATGGTTTATTTTGGGTTTTTATACCATGTATCAAGTCATAGTAAGGAAAGGACAACTTTTATACTGGTTGTCTTGAAAGAGCTGCTCATCTTTACATCTGCATTGAAAGACCTGCATGCTGTGTGCAGCCCAAGCTCAGTTTTCTCTGACTTTATTGGAAAATGTTTCTGAAAGACTAAATGAAAATGAGCATAGGTCTACAATACCAAACTGTAAACATTTTTAACTGTTGTTTGACAGCCCTTGAAAGGGGATTCCACATTTCTTTTTCTTATTTTCTTTTTCTCAATAAAAGAAACCTGAAGTAATCAGATTTCAGTCAAGAACTCTTGATTGACAGTTCACAGATTTATTGTTTTCTTTGGTGGCTTTATCTGGTTGTGAACATACAAATCTGGAAATGTCCAGGGGAAGCAGAAATGAAAATACAGAAATAATTCTGAGCTGCTCATCTGCCCATCCCATCTGGGAGATTTTTCCATGAGAAACATCTTGTATCAGAGCAAGGAGTTTCAGGATGGAAATTCTATAAGGATGTGTAGATTGTTAGAATTAAGGATCTTGACATTTTTGGTCATAGAAACTGGACTTGACACCCTGACTGTTCTGTAAATCCCTGGCTTTGCAGGAAATCAGCTTTATACTGTAGCTGAAAATCAATGAGTCTTTCTATAATTAGTCATTGTTTCTACTTTATTAACAATGTATTTAAAATTAAAAATAACAGACTAATATTTTTAAAGCAGTATTACTTCTAGTTCTCTAAAAGTTAAAACATTGCATAAATAATTTCTGGGAAGAAAAAATAAATACGTAATTCACTCTCTGAAATGATACCTTTTCTCTCTAGGTTCTGGTCCCACATAAAATAACTGAAAAATCTATCAACATTGCAAATTTCCAGCATAAATTCTACAGGCTGTATACAGTATGTGACAATTCACTTTCTAGCAATATTCTTTAATGTAAAAACACAAGCATTAGTCTGAGTGTTGAGAAGCTAGGTAAAGTTGCTGCCAAACTAAAGACTTATCAAAGCTGCATATCCTAAAGACTTTTCTAGAGGAATTCCTGACTTAGCAGAGGCTCACTTTTAATGCAGAACCACCACCTTACTCACAGAGCTTGGTTTGCACAGTTTCAGTGCAATAAGAGTATGTGGCCAGATAATCCAAACTCTACAGAACAGAAAATGTAAATGGATGTATCTAAGCTGATATTAAAGTTAAACTTGTTCTAGGAAATAAGGAATAATCAGTATCTTCTGTGTTAAACTGTGTATAATGTCAGCTGTTTACAGGACAAACATTAGTGAGGTTGTCTGCTTTGGGAGGAGCATCTTTTTCATAAATCTGCTCCACATAGGAGAATTTGTTGAATTGTCCCTAAAACCAATTATTGTTCCTAAATCAATACGGTTTTAGTTGCCAAATCTCAGTTTTGAATTTGTCGACCCCGTAATCTTTTAATTAAAAGTATGAAATAGATTTGTCACACTGTTGAGTGCACTAGTGTCATATTTTGATTTCTGTGTTTGAGAGGAAACATCTGGTGCAGGAGGACATCTGCTAGTGTGTTAATTTTCCAACAATTTGATTTAATTCACCACAACCTGAAGTCCCTGCTACCCCTAACTTTCTACAGCTCCTTCAGAGAGTTCAAACTCTCCTGGTGCTTCCCTAATTGCGAGCTTGTCCTGCACCATTGTCTGGGAGAGGGATCTCAATTTTCTTTTCACATGGAGCGAGTGGAATGATTTCTAGCAAAGAGTGATTGTCACAACAGCTTCCCTTTCCTCTGCCTCCCTGCTCGTTCAGGACACACAAACTCGCCTGGACCTGGGGGTTCCTCCAGCTCGCTCTATCTCATTCCCTATCAGACCATAAGTGCTACAATCTGATCGATTTTTGCCTATGTGAGCCTTTGACCCAGCTTAGCAGAAGGAATTGAACCTGCTGCAGTCAGAACATCGTGCTGTGGCCTCTCAGTGCCTTTTGATGGTTCAGAAAACATCCCGAGCTGCCAGTCTGTGTCACGCAGAGCCGCCCGCTCCTAATAAGCGTTTTCCAGCTCGTGCTGGTTGGATTTGCCGCTCCTGGCTCTGGACAGATGGGGCTTCTTGTTCTTGTGGGGCCGGGCCGGTTCCTTGCCGAAGTCCTTGAGCTCGGACTGGTTGTGGTAGCGGGTGTAGCGCTTGCACTTGCAGGACGTGACCGCTCGGAATTTGTAAGTCCGGGTCTCTTGCTCGGGACAGGCCAGCAGGATGCGCTGGGTGCGGCTGTGCGCGGGGATGCAGCGGAAATCCAGCGAGCTCTGCCGCCACCACTTGCCGCGGCCGATGGAGTTGGGCAGGAGGTGCGAGGGCTCGCACTGGCCCGAGCACTGCAGCTCCTTGACCGGCTTGAGGCTGCGGCACGGCCCGTCCGTCACATAGCGAGTGGTGCGCAGCTCCCGGCAGCTGAACCCGGCGGCGTCTGCGGACAGCGAACACGTTAATTCCTGCAATTCATTCATTCCTGTCATTCATTTTTCCTGTTCGTCCCTCAATTCATGCTCATTCCTTCATTCCTACTCATTCCTTAACTCCTGTAATTCCTCAATTCCTGCTCATTCCTCAATCCCTGTCATTCATTCATTCCTGTAATTCATTCATTCCTGATCACTACTCAATTCCTGTAATTCATTTATTCCTGATCATTCCTTCGTTCCTGATCATTCCTTCATTCCTGATCATTCCCTAACTCCTGTAATTCATTCATTTCTGTGATTCCTTCGTTCATGTTCATCCCTCAATTCCTGCTCACTCCTTAATTCCTGTAATTCCTTCATTCCTGTAATTCTTCATTCCTGCTCATTCCTTCATTCCTGCAATTCTTCATTCCTGCTCATTCCTTCATTCCTGCTCATTCCTTCATTCCTGCTCATTCTTCAGTTCCTGTTCATTCCTTAACTCCTGCTCATTCATTAATTCCTGCTAATTCCTCAGTTCCTGCTCATTCCTTAATTCCTTAATTCCTGTTAATTCCTCAATTTCTGCTTACTCATTCATTCATTCATTCATTCATTCATTCATTCATTCATTCATTCATTCATTCCTGCTCATTCCTCAATTCCTGCCTGCTTGCTGTCCAGCTTTGAGCAGGCACCCAGCACAGCCCCCACACCCTTCTCCCTGAGCTGACCATGGGAAGGAGGAATGGGTTGGGGGAATAAGTTTTTAAGGGCTTATTTCAATTCTCATTATTCTCCTCTGATTCTGTCAGTAGTAAAGTCATTTTGTTCCTCTAAGCCAAGCCTGTTTTGCCCCTGGTGTGTTTTCCTCCTGGTCCTTAGCTCATAGACCTCCCAGGGGTACCTGCAGCTACCTCCAGCTCAGTTTATCTCGTTCTCTTATCAGACCAGAAGTGCTATAATCTGACAGATGTTTTTGGTTAATTTTTCTCTCCTCTGCCCAGCTGTGGCAGGGGAGGGTGAATGAGTGGCTTTTGTGGGTGCCTGGTGTTGGGCCAGTGTCAAACCACAACAGTTCCTGCAGCAGATCTCTGAGCTAGGTACAAGCTGAATGTCTTGAAAGCAGATTTTCAGGAGAAATATCACAAAAGGCTCACTCATGCAGCTGCTGACTATTCAGCTACTCCAGCTGTAAGACTCTTGAATAACAATGTCCAAATTGGTGAATAAAATCCACCAGGTACATTTCATGTCAGAGCTGTGCAGGGGGCAGTGGAACAGCTGGGAATTTTGGACAATATTCTGGCTTCATTTACCTGTGGCCAACACCTTCCTCCACTGCTCGAGTTTATTGGCTTCGGATATTGACTCCAGATTTAGATTCTTTTGCAACAAAAAGTATTCCTTAAGTTATTTTTAGCTTGCATAATGTGTTCCAGGTTAGAGAAATCACAGGTAACAACAGCACTAAGGAATTCCCACTCTTCAGGCCCCAGCTTTTCCAAGTTCCTACTCTCTGTGGTAATTCTACACATCCCACATAGTTCCCCTCAGAGAACTAGAGGCACCTTCTGGCTCTTAGGAACCTTAGAGATTTTTTCCTCTCCTTTTTCTCAATGGATAACTATAGGCAAATGAAGCATTAGAAAATACAAGATTTCTTAGCATTAAGTAGTTAGGAACTTTCCAGTTGTAGGAACATAACTCGTCCCAAGAGTGTTTCTTTCCCCAGTTGACATCCTTGATTAATTGACTTGTTGAGAAGACACAAAATTTGGTTTTTAAGTGTTTATCAAATAACTTCATCAAGACAAACACATTAATGTTCTTCTCTGAGTTAAAAGGACAGTTTTAAGTCAGGAACATTACTTGTGGTGGAGACTTTCAAAGGCCAGCTCACAGAGAAGGCTGTGTCTGTTGGGCCATTCTCCTCACCGGGTACAAGGTTTAGTTCAGCAAAAGAGAATCTCCTGTTAGTGACACAACAGTATTTGTAAAGAATTTTAATTATTAGTTTTCCTGTGAAGTACAGAAACAGGACTTTTAGTGGTCAGATTTACATTTGTCAAAGATTTATATTCGTCAAAGTACAGCTAGCAAGATTTCAAAGTTTGAAGGACTGCATTAATGGAATTAAGCAATCCTTGTCAGCTGTAACAAAAATACTGGCAAACTGAACTCCATGTGCACTTCAGTCTAACGCTGCCAAGTTCCCTGAGCATCTAAGAAAATTATGTCTGTAAATAAAAAAATGTGTTGAATAAGGTGTATTGTACCTCCATAATGCACAGGCAGTTAAATATCCAGGCATTTGCCTCAGCTCTATAGGTGATATATTATTATTATTATTTATTATAGGTGATATATTATTATAGGTGATTATTATTATTATGATGTGCATTTATGTCCTGTCCTGTTAGTGTGCAGGTGCAGAATCACTCATGGTCTGCTGCATATGTTCCAGAAAGTTCTGGCCACTTTGGATCATAATTTTGATTCCTTATGTTAAAGATGCCAAAATAAGTATGCAAGACCATTGTGTATCTAAAACAACTGCCCAAACTCCTTCAGTCTTTGATTTCTTAAGTTAATTAAGTTAATTAATTGCTTTCTGCTTCGAAAAATATACAGCAGGGAAGATTCCCAGTTGATTCAGAGTAGTAAGAGGCTAAAAAATGAAGGTATTGAGATGTGACAAGAAAACCAACCTGCTCTGACCTGGGGGTTGGTGGGGCTGCCGGGGAGGAACAGAGTGCTCTCCCTCTTAGGAATTTAAAAACCTTTTAAGGTCACACTCTCAAAAGCATTACTTTTTTTCTTTTTTTCTTTTAAAATATTGTTAACCTTATGGTTTTAAATGCCTTAATGACAGCTGCAGCAGAAATTCACAATTGCCTTCTAGCTGTCCCCAGAAAGAGGTGGCTGGCTAAGATCTGCACTGCACAGCAGTGGGAATTCCAAGTTTGATCTGTGGCTGTGTTGCTCTGTGCTTTATGCTGTGTGTCTGGAGGACCAAGCTTGCCCTATTTTCCAGTGGAAAACTTTTCTTAAAGCTGCTTTTCTCTGTTTGGTGTTAGCTTTCCATCTTCTGCCTCTCCTCAAAAGGCTGGTGTCTTGCATCAATGCTAAAGTTAGACATTTGGTCAAGTGCAGTGACAATGCATCTTGAAGCATTTTTGGTGCTGGAACCTGACTGAAGATCTGTCTGTTAGCAAAGGAGAGCACACTTCTGTCATTGTGCTTAACACAACCTCAGTGTGCCACTTCTGATGTGTGATCTTAGTCACAACTGCTGTGGATGTTCCTAAATATTATACATTTATATTATTGTGTCCACTGTCAACCCATTCCCCCATCCTAACACTAAAGAGGGAAAGGTAACTTGTGACATTTCCTCACAAAACACAGAGAAGTGTTAAATAACATCTACTACAAATTTTATGTATTGGATTGTCTGCAGAGAGCAGTTGGGCAGAGTAGCAATATTCAATAGAGACGTTTGCATCAGTAAACACCAGTTTATTCTTTCTAATGTTTATATTCATACTTCTTTAATAGTAGAGTAAATCTCTATCACTTAAAGCAGTTGGGCCACAGCTAAAAGTATTAATAAACAAACATATATGATAACAAGTTTTCTTTTACAAATTGTCTGCTATCATCCAAAACAGTAATAATGATATTTTTCTTACCGTTCAGGTCTGGAGCTTGTTGTATGTGTCTTCCTCCATGTTTTGCCTGATTCATTGTGTTGTTGTTGCTGTAAGTCGGCTCCATGGGTGTTTCTGTATTTTCAGTGATCTCAGGAATGATTTCTGTAGCATCATTTTTAAACATCTGCCAGCCTTGCAAAGGCTGAAATGTGATTTGTGTCACGACACAGACAGCACACACAGCCCAGGGGATCTGCATGGTGGCAGCTCACAGATCAGCTTTTCAGCACCCTGACAGCCTCAGATCCCAGGCAAAGGCACATTATTCCCCTTTTTAAAATCCCTTTCAGAACCAAGCCAGCCAATGACTATACAAAGTGGGAAGGGCCAGACAACTCATTCATCTCAGCTTTTGTCAGTGTGAAATAAAATGGGTGTGTGGGGGTGGGTTAGTGACAATATTTTACAACTTTTATGTAAAAACTTCTCATACCCACCTAATTTTTAAGCCTGGCAACAAATGGTGATAGACAAGGCTACAATGAATTGCAACCTGACAAGCATTTCTGCAGGTTGTTTTTTTTAACAATAGTGTAACTAAAACCTGCTTCTGCTCCATCCATATTTGAAACTTTGGCTATTGTCTTTTCCAAAGGTTTTTCAGACTTTTTATATTTTGCTGTAATTATTCCTCTTCCCTTTGCTCAGTGTATAAAGTGAATAAATCTAGAAACTGGCTCAGTTGTGCTTATCAGTCTCTGCAGGGAAATGATTTGGGTTAGGGGAGCTTTTTTTCTCTTCTTTCCAAATCAAGGAGCTCTACATTTTGTTTCAAATATACTGGAAGGAACAGGGAAGAACTTCATTTCAGCATGAGAAGTTGTTGTGTTTATTTTTCCTTAAAAATAGTTTGCTAGGAATATGTTTTTAGGTTAAGCAGCCAGAATGTTGAACGTCATAATTTTTGATGTGCTCTTTCTCACATATTTTAACTCTTGGAGAAAACTGCCTAACACATGTTTGCATTTGCTTTAAATTTATTGCATACTGCTACTTCTGCTGACATTCTGTGAAGTGTTGAATACAGGACATTTGCTTATTTTAAACACAAGAACTTGGCAGACTGATTTCCACCCATGATATAACCAAAAAAAGAGAAAAATGATGACTTTAGGTCTAAGGCATTCATGCCTAGAAATGTATTTATGTATCGTGTTCCAAAATCTCATCTATGGTATTCTTCCTTGCAAAAACAAGATTAAAGTGGTGAAAATATAATGATTTCTGTGTCTCAAGACCACCTACACTTTCAAGTTATTTTCAAATAAATACATTAATCAGAAAGCATCTCAGCCTTTAGGAAGGTTAAGATACCACACTGAGTTTGTCACAGCTACTGAAAACCAAATGTTTGCTCAAAGCAGAACAGGGACTGTGTGTGTTACTGCCACACTGCTCACAGACTTTCTCATGAAAATATTTCGGTAGAAGAGATTCAAAAATTATTCACTCTGACTTTCCCCTATAGCTGTAAGAGTCAGAATGGTTTGCATTCCATTCTGGCAATTCCCCTGAAGGGGACAGAACAGAGGTGTCACCAAACTGAAGGTGTAGGTGGCTGTCCTTGGTGTGCCCTGGATGATGAAAAGCAGCAATGACCAGGGGACATTTCACCCCTCCACACAGACACAGACAGACACACANTTTCTCATGAAAATATTTCGGTAGAAGAGATTCAAAAATTATTCACTCTGACTTTCCCCTATAGCTGTAAGAGTCAGAATGGTTTGCATTCCATTCTGGCAATTCCCCTGAAGGGGACAGAACAGAGGTGTCACCAAACTGAAGGTGTAGGTGGCTGTCCTTGGTGTGCCCTGGATGATGAAAAGCAGCAATGACCAGGGGACATTTCACCCCTCCACACAGACACAGACAGACACACAGACACACACACAGACACACAGACACACACACACACAGACACACACACAGACACACACACACAGAGACACACACACACACAGACACACACA
>VXBI01003757.1:131050-183679 GCA_013397375.1 Toxostoma redivivum
ACACACACACACACACAGACACACACACACACAGACACACAGACACACACACAGACACACACACAGACACACACACACTCCCAGCAGGTGCACCTTGCACTGAGGCTGAGCTTCAGCCCACCTGCTGCCTGCAATGGTCCTTTCCTGCACTGAATACACTGTAAGGTGCTTTCCTTCCTTGTCTTTTGCTCAGCCAAAAATCAGAAATCAGCATTCTCAGAAGAGCTCTCCTTTCTAAATACTCCAAGGAGTGTCTCAAATAAATCATGCACTGTGTTTCACACAACACTGTGCCCTTACTGTCAGCTCCCCTTCGTCCCTTCCTCCAGCCAACACCTTAGGCATCCAACCATCTCAGAAATTACTGTTTTTATGGAGAAATACCACACATTTTTTTCTTTCTACAAGATTTTTTCTCCTCAGCCAATCAGGATATATTCTTATCACATTCTTTAATACAGACTCTTGTCAAATAATTTGCCTCCAATATGCAGATTATTTTTTCTCTATAATCATCATCATCAGTGGCACTGATTATCTTTCATTAACTTTCTCCTTTTGTCAGAGAAGTTAATGATGGTGTCACAAATACAGGAAACCAAATTCCCAAATATTGCAAATGTTCTAAGCATAATTTTGCTTACTTACATGTAGTAAATATATTTTTGGCTGACAGCTGAACTGAACAAGTTGTGAAGGACTTGAAGTCCTGAAGGACCAGGAACTAAACAAAGATTTTGGTATTATTTTTGTCAGACAGGAATACCACCAGATGTGGGTATTGACCAATAGAGTCCAAAGTGCCATCACAGCCTGTGACAGCACAGAGTACAGAAAAGCAGAGGAGAGCAGAACAAAGCTGAGCGCTGCTAATCACTGAATCCTTGCTACCTCTTTACTCTCCTATTTACATGCCTTCAGAATTGTATGTATCCACCAAAGCTCAGGTTCTGTTAGTTTCTTTTCATGTAATATCTGCCTAAAGAATATTTCCAAAAGGTATCATTGTCAGTGCTGGCCTGCTAGAGAGAATCTCATTCAGAGTAATCAAGTGTCACATAAAACATAATAATCTTGGGGTATCTTCTCTCAAGTACTTAAACAATCAATCCCTGTATGAACTGTCTTAACATTTATCTGTTTAACCCACTGAGAGAAATAATACCAAAACAGTTTCTGAATGAAAAAAATCAGAAGCTATGGTTAGCCTGTGGCTTAAAACTTCATGTCCATAAGGTAGGAGGGCAGCCTAATAGATGCTAGGAATGAACCCAAATCTCAGACATTCAGATTCCTTAACTCCAAAAACATTCTTTCACACACTGTAGCTGCTTGCCTGCTCACAATCCTTTCTGCAGCAAAGCAGACATGGTCTGTGCTGCAGTCTCACCAGAAATTTTGATTTTTGCACTGTTAATGAAGCACAGGAAAAAACCAAAAGGAGTTATCAAGGATAGTGTTCTCAGAATGAACCTCACTACCAGGGTGGGACTGATACTGGACCCCTTCTATTCAGAGCTCAGCTTCTGTTTTCTAAGCTGAAAAACTCCAGAAAGGAGGAAAGGAAAGCCAGGAGCCAAACCCACTGGGACTGGGGACAGAATCCCAAGGGTGAAAGCTCAAGGGATGAGATGGGGACATTCTGATAGGAAAAGCAAAAAGCACACGTGCCAGCAAAGCAAAGAGAGGAATGAATCCCTCCTTGGGCAGTGGGTGTGTTCAGGCAGCTCTGGGACAGCAGGACCCCAGCACATGGAGCTGTAGCTGGGGAGGACTCACAGCACCACTCAGGCTTTCCGTGCTCAGATGGTGCCAAATGGTCTGGAATATCCATTTGGCTCCTTGGGCTCAGCTGCCTCAGGGTGCCTCCCCCCATTTCCCACCCCCAGCCCCTCCCCAGCAGAAAAGGCCTCAGCTCAGTGTCAGCCCTGCTCAGCACTAACAAAAACATCTCTGTAAGATCATCACTGTGCTCAGCACAAACCCAAAGCACACTGGGAGTGAAGCTAACCCTACTCAGCCCAAAACAGTGCTCTGCTCTAAGCAGGAATCAGAGCCACCAGGGGGACAGCTACAAGGAGTTAATTGGCATCTTGTGCTCAGCCTGAATCCATTGCTGCTGCTTTCTGAACCCAAGCATCCATCCTGGAACATTCTATCCTGGCATTGCAGCACTACAATGCAGGCAGACACAACTAAACCAGGCTCTGAAATTGCTTCAGTCACTTCCAGCTTCAGGTGCTCCCTCTGCCCACAGCAGGGCCACAGGGGCTCTGCTCAGCATCCAAGCCCAAAGCTGCAGTCAGAGCTTCTCTCTGACAATGGCTCAAACTTCACACATTGCCCAGGAATTCACTCTTTGACATGATCAGGAACTTTCCTTCTCAAACAATTGTTTGGTTTGGCTTTTTTTCCATGATGCAGCCTTTCCCAATCAACTTTCAGCTGTCTCAGAAGAATTCTGCAATGCCACACACTACAGAATGAACAGTCTGAATGCTGTGGTGTGATCTCCTGCAAGGAACCAAAGTAAATGGATTCTTATTATTCTCCTGCCAGAGACTGATAAATCATTCTGGTGGCTTGTCTTCTTCAGTGATAAGAATCCTCTGGATTCACACAACAGCAGAGTTCAGGGATTCAGTGGTGACTCTCCAGGGAAGAATAACAAGCCTACAGCTCCATCTGGTGAGTCAGCCAGCCAGTGACATCACATACAGGAACTAAAATCCAGACACTCAACCAGCACTTGATTATTTCCAGAATTCCTTTGAAGAAGAAATTAATAGGACATTACTTCTCACCAGTAAATCCTTAAAAGACACTTCTCAGGCTTGTTCTATTTTGACTTTTACTCATTGGTGAAGCCCAGAAAGTAATTTTAGAAAACTTAAGGACTAAACTAAGCAAGATTCCACTAGATAGTCTTCTCTCTGTGCTAAAAACATCATTGTAAACTAACAGAATATAAAAAATAAAAGAAGGTAAAAAATCCTGCTTCTGCTTCTGGCATCAAAGGTTTAATTAATTCTGGATAACAGAAAGCAGCTCAATGAAAGTATCTAAATGATGAAAATAATAATTGCTAATATTCTTTCTACTGTTTTTCTTCGCTGAGGAGGAGGAAGATGCATTTGACATCAATTTATTTTTCAGCTCAGAACCATGCATTATTATTATAAACAGTGCTTTTCATCTCCAAGGCCTTTTATGATGATGAATTCTCACATCACCAATCATAACTACTGTAGAAGAAAAGGGTGTCCAATTTTAATACAGGCTTAGCACCCAAAAATGGAATTACAATACAATGTTTTGTGGCTGCTAGTTCTGCACTCAGATGCCATTAATTCTAAGTTTGAAATAACTCCATGAAATGTTCTTTTCAGCAGTGCACCATTCTCTCATGAAGTGTTTCTGGCAGTACCTGAGGTGCAGAGGCAGGTACAACATTTATCAACATTGTAGTCTCAGTGCAGGACCAAAGGATGAAGAAAGAACTACAAAATGTTATTTTTGTTCTCAATCTTAATTTTTAGTTACAGACTTCTTTCCTGTATTTATTCATCAGCTAAGAAAGATTTAGTTCAGTTTGAGTAGGTGAATTTAGTTTTACATGTATCATCATTTTGTCCATCTGAACTTTCATCTTTGCTCCTTGTTGTAAAATATGTGCAGCTTCTCACCTTCTCTCTTCCCCCCCTTCTAACTTCACTAACTCTTATGCTATTGCATTTTCTCTCACTGGGCTAGACTTGGCACGGTAGAGACCTTTGTTCTATGACAGATGACTATTTTAAGACACCATCCCTTCTCCACAGAAATTGTAATCCACAATTGTAATCCACAAATCCCTAATCCACACAAAAATTGCCACATTGCCAATCAGGATGAACATATTAATGTCAATCCTGATCACACTATTTTAGCTGTAGCCAGGAAGCTTCAACTCCAAAAGCAGAGCATTGCTGTTTGCAACAAATAGTTCTTTTAAAAGGCATCTTCCTGAATTAGCATTCCTGTAAGGGAGCTCTCACAGCAAAGGGCAGGTGCTCAGCAATTTCAGAGGAATAAAATGTTCTCTTTCTTCCAATACATTCTCCATTTTATTTTACATGGAAAGAAAGCTCTCATTCCCATGTTTTATGCAATTTTTCCTTCTACAATCAGGAAGAGAAATTTAAAAGTATACAGCATATCACTGTGGATTAGAGGCACACGGATCTTCCAGGCCAGCTAAAATGGGCAGAGGAATTTGCACCATGACTGCACTTGGAGAGCAAGACTGAGAGGAAGGGCATGATCCATTAATGGAGCAGTGGTCTGACATTTCAACTATTTTTAGCCTGCTCTAAAAGCAGAAGTGGTTTTGCTGCTGAGTTGCTTACCAGTAATATACTCTCACTTTTAAAACCAATTTATAATGTTGTTACTTATGCCTCTCCACCCTCATATTACAAAACATTTGCTAAATCAGTTTTGTAACACTGAGACAAATGGGCCAGAGTTACCACAAGAGTGATCAGTGTCCCATGAAGTAAAAGATTATCTTGAATATAAGAAAACATTCCCCTGTTTTGATTTTCAGTATTTCTTGATACTGACAACTACAGAAACATCACCATAAGGTAAACAGACTCAATTTTAATAAACCATTCTGTTTCTAATCTGACAACTACCAATCTACCCCAGAGTAGCAAAAGTCTAATGCCTAATGGTTTCTTAGCTCTTTAATGGACTGCAATTTTGACTTACAAGTAACAGGTGAAAGACAAAGTGCATCCATGTGAATTTCCCTTTTTTTCCTTGTAGTGCAAATAGGTATTAAGAATACATGGTGTGAGACAAGACAAAAATAATCTATGTTTATAGTAAAAATTTTAAAAGGGTAATTTATAAATTAGACTGCAGTATGAAAAGTCAGCATTGTAGAAAAGGTAAGGTCAGGATTCCTATTTCTAAAGTCACTCCTGTTTCACACAACATGAAATTAGTAACTAGGAATTTTGAAGAAGCAATTAATCTACTCCTGATTAAATGGATCAATGGGAGAAAGCAAACAGGTATGTAATTAGCCAGTGGAAATGACTACTGCTTATTATTACTGAAGCATCCTGATTCCAAGCAAGCACTGAACACTGACTGACTGTGGAGATGTGACAGGAACATCATGAAGAGTGTCCCTCAACTGCTACTTGAAGGACACAACAGAGAAAAGGCTCCCTGATGTGGCAGCTCCATCCTGTGGAAGGAAAAACAGTAAGACTGGAGTTCAAGCAGAATAATCACCTCTGGAGTTTAACTTCAAGAATGTTACCTTGCTATACAGAGCCTGCAGCTGCCACTCCCGGAGCTCCAAACAGGAGTAAACAATGTATGCATGTCCTTTGTGATTTCTGATTACTAAACTGAGCAGACAAAACTTCATCTGGGATCACATGTGTTACTAATACAGCGTTCCTGTTTAAAACAGTACTAAGATTTTTCATTCTAGAACTAGATTAAAGCACAGGTGAGAATGGAACAGTCACCCTGGTTTGTGATGGTTTAACCAACAGTTCCAATTGTATTAACATAGTGCTGTAACTCACAGCTACACATTTACACACTAAGTCAGGTGTAGTGCAAACAAAGCTCCCTCTCCCAACACTGCAATGACTCACTTAATCTGTAGTAAACACAATCAAAACATCATTTATTTGAATAGAATATAAATATTTCCTATACAGTGTGGTACATTACAATGGTCATTTCTGTTTAATGATACCATGCAAGCAATCCAAGAAGTCAAGAGTGTTTTTCTGCAAACTGCTTGGGAAGCACATCTGTGCTGAAGTGATCTGCACTGTGGTACTGAACAGCGATAGTAAAGAAGGGATAAGGACACTGTAACTCCATACAAGCTTTGAAAGCCATTATATTACGATACTTAGGACTTAATTATACATCCACCACAAGCACTTCTAAATACTAGTATTATTTCTTCCTTGTTCAAGTTCTTCCCTCAGCATTTGCTCCTGACATTTTTTTCTAGCATGATTTTGAAATAAAAACAAAAGAGCATTTAATAACAGACTATTTCATGTCCATTGTAACAGCAAGAGATAAAAAACTATTCTTGGAAACACAGTGTGCATCAAGCATGGGCTCAGGATGGCTTCACTATCACACTGTGTATTTCATAAATCCACACAAAACACTGCAAGCACTCCACTTTCCAAGTGAATGCATCTGTGCATTTGTCTATGTGCTTCCAATTCCTTGAAGCTCCTACATTCAAACTTTAGGCACGTGTGTGCATGAAAAAAAAAGCTTTAGAAATTACAGTGCTCCTATTAAGTGTGAGTGAAGAGATGTGTTGGGGCTTTCAGGAACTGGTGCTTTGGTGAGATTAAAGACAAAGTTTAAATGAATCACATTCAATGTCAATGAAAACCACATACGCTATGGAGTCTGAAATATGTGTGAAGACAGCTGTTATCACTGGAGTTACCTCTCTAGAAACATCTCTTTATGGCAACAGCTCCAAACAGTGACATGACTTTGTACCATCTTGAAAGACAGCCACAGAGTTCAAGAAGGACACTTTCACTAGACAAGCAGCAATTCTGTTTCGCTTTAGCCTGGTGCTTGCAATTTTGGGTCTCTAAAGGTTTGAGAAACTTAAAAAAACCAATCCTGCAGCGCTGCACTCTAGGTCTTGAGCTTGCCCTCGCTGAGCAGGCGCTGGTTGAGCTGGCAGAGCTGCCGGAGGAAGCCGTCGTTGGGGCCGATCTCGCGCTTCTGGCGCACGGCGCACAGCGCGCTGCGCACGTCCATGCGCCGCCGCAGCATCAGGTAGGCGATGACCAGCGTGGGCGAGCGGCTGTAGCCCTCCCGGCAGTGCACGAACACCTGGCCTGCAGGGGACATGTGCACACACACATTTAGAGAGCTAGGAAATCACAGCTTGAGAATTCTTTCTCAAGCCTGCACTTCTCCTGCCTCTCAGCTCCATTCCCAGACTGATAAGCTGGTTGTAGCTTCAGTTAGGGAGGAACTCTCCCAGGATGATAATATGGTCAAAACAGAGCGGAATCTGGTAAAAACAGAATGGAATTAACAACATAGATTAACATCTGTCTTGGTGCATGACCAGGCCTGCGAATGAAGTGTCTTCTCTCTGCACCAATCATCTTTATTCTGCCCTAGTTGTGCTATTTAAACAAGTGAGTTTCTGAATAAACTCATCTCCTTTTTATCCTGACGGATGACCATGTAGCTGTGTCTTTTCTCTGCTGCATCTAAAGGGTTAATACCCTAACCCAGCAGCTACAGGGAGACAGCCCACAGCTCGGGTTATGCTGCAGCCTGGCTCTGGAAAGCAACAGCAAACTGTGGGTAGCTAGGCTAAAAGGATAGTGCAGGAGGGAATCTTTCCCAATGTGATACACGCTAACTTTCTTTTGCTAACTGAATTGTAACTATATTAGCAAAATTGTACTCACATCAATAGAAAATAATTGTTACAAAGCAAAAGAAATGGTGAGACAAAACAGACTCCAGATGTTAGGGGGAAGTAGAAGGATGTAGGTTTGATAATCAGCATCTAGACATGAAACGTTTTGATCTTGGAATGGGCCAAACTGGGATGACTTCTGGCATGGAACTTGAATAAAGTTTTACTGTGGGAACATTGCATAGCTACATAACCCCAAGCTGAGTGCACTTGTGCTACCTGCAAGGTTACACAGAGGACACTGATGCAGACAAAGAGCCTTCATTGGAAATAAGATCCTCAAAAGGATGAGACACCCCTAATTACTAGTAGAGCATGCCAACACAACAAAGTGACGTAGATTTTAGGAATAGAAACTAAGAGGAGCTTTCCCGAAAATTCTGTATTAATATGTATTAGCATCTAGTATATAAGTGGGATTTTAGGCTTGAATGTTTGGTAAGTGAGGAAGGGTGAGCCCCTCCCCATACACCTGGTCAGTTTTTGCTTATGCTTTATAGGAACCTCAATTATACTAAATTACTCACTGCCAGATTTTGTACATACTTAAATATGCTTTGCATGTATTCATTTATATACAATTGTTGCTATTAAAAAAATTGCTGTTAAATTTAATCTTGTTGTCTGATAAACTGGACAAACAGAATGTCATTCATAACACCAATGATTATCAAGGAGTGAAAATACCTGAGTCTGCCCAATCACTTTGGGGGATATAGAGACTGGATTTCCTGGCCACAGTTACAAGCACTTGCAGTTTGAGTTGGAGCATGAGACTCAGAGTGTGCTGGAGTAAGAGAAGGAGGCTGCTGGCTGTGCTGTGAGGAGGTAAGGGACATGCAGTCGTGCAAGGGACACAGATGGTGAGATGCTCTGTGATGGGCAGTCAAGGTTAGGCAGCCAGGAAAGGGACAGCTGGGGTTTAGCCAGCCATGCAGAATGGAAAGGAGTCAGGGTTATGTGAAGCTGCCTATAAGAAAAGGAATCAGAGTTGCTTGAGAGAGGTCTGTGAATGAAGGCATGTAGTGTTTGCTAATAAAGGACTGGTGGGGATACCAGCAGTGTCTGTCTTGACATAGTAACTGTGACAGGAAGTAGCCAGGTGTTTTAAGTACACACTATGGTTTGAAGTGTGTTAATGTTAGTCCTTTCACAGCTTGAGAAACTGTGAATTCCAAATGCTACAGGAGATGTGCTGGAGTTGGAAGGAAGGTGCTTGTCACAGTACAAGCTGGCTTGTTGCTGGGCAATTGATTGGGCCATACATGGGAGAAGCAGCCTGGTCTGACAGACAGGTCTTTTAGGGAACAGTGATAGGACAGATTTGGAACCAGACAGGGACTTTACTCAGTGAGTTCCAGCCTACACTGCAGAAGCTATTGGTCAGAGAGCTGAGCAGCCTGAACTTTCAACTAATCATAAGTCCTTGCCCAGGAACATTAAGATGGGTATTTAAGGTGAAGTTGAGAACAATAAAGTGCTTTCTGTCACATGAATAATAGAGTGCAAAGTCTCTGTCTCGATGTTACAGGTGCTGTCCACTCTGTTAGTAGCTACACAGTCTGTGACCAAGGATAATGCAAAATAAAAAAAAACAGGTTGCATGTCGATCTCACTAAAACAGATTTGCCACTACATCACAAGAATCAAATTATGCCTATTTACTGCATTTCTCTGATGGCTTAAGTTTTAGGTTTTATATTTTTCAGATTTTGTCCTGCATTGATGTGTGACTGAATTTCATATAAAGTGTTAGCAAGTTCTCCTCACAGTTCAGTCACACAAAACAAGCCTTTTCCAGCCCCAGAACTAAGGACACCACTGCAGCTTCAGGCCCAAAAAGTGCAAACAGCAGCAAACTGAGGAGAGAATTTGGGAGGATGGGACTGCAGGACCTGGAGCTGGAATTGGACAATGAACCCCAAGATGGAAGTGGACCCAAACTTGTAAAAGTGTGAGAACTTGTGACTCAGAGTCCATCTTGGGTGTAGCCATGGGTGGGCTCTTGCACAGCCCAAGGTGAATCCTTGGAAGGGTTTTTAATAAATCCCTACTTTATTCCTTTAACTCTGTCCAGCCTCTGTTCCAGGGAGCCTTTCAAGGCATCATTTCCAGTCTTTGGTGGTTTTGACAAGCTTTGCTCCTAAAGATGACCAGTACCAAAGAGCACAAATAAATGAAGTTTAAAATACACTGAAAACAAAGATGCTGTTTGCCATGTACTGCATCTCTTCAAAGATTCCAGCCTTTCTGATGCACTGCTGCCAATTGCTACACTAACTCCATGCTGCATACCTGGCCACTTCTCTGGCTATTTATGAAACCACATTAAAACTCAAGTAGATGAAAGTGCCTAATCTGCAGAAACAAGAGGCAGAAATAAATATGTAACCATGTTGTTTGCCAGCACCAATAAAATGTTTTCAGGTGATTGATTAGGGAACTCAATCCACGTATTAGATGGGTTGTATTGAGTTCGTATGGAAATATTTTGGTGGTGAAGGGGGAGCACAGGGGTGCCTTCTGTGAGAAGATGCCAGAGGCTTCCCCTAAGTCCTAAGGAGCCAGAACCAGCTGGATCCAAGAAGCACAAGCCAAACCCAGCAGTGATAGTGGTAGCACCTCTGGGGTAACATATTTAAGAAGGGGAAGAGCAATCTGCTGCACAACAGCAAGTGAATGAGAGGAGTGAGAATATGTGAAAAAAAAAACTCTGCAGACACCCAGGTCAGTGAAGACAGAAGAGGAGAAGGTATTCCGGGCACTGGGGAGGATTCCCCTGCAGCCTGTGGGGAAGACCATGGCGAGGCAGGCTGTCCCCTGCAGTTCATGCAGGTCCTCAGCAGAGCAGACACCCCCTGCAGCCCATGGGGGACCCCATGCCAGGCCCAGGGGACACGAGGAGGCCATGACCCCATGGGAAGGCTCCACTGGAGCAGGGTCCTGGCAGGACCTGGGGCTCCATGGACAGAAGAACACATGCTGGAACAGGTTTTCAGGCAGGAATTGGGAACCTGTGAAGAGGTGCACTAAAGCAAACTGCTCCTGGAGGACTGTGCCCCATGAAAGAAGGGATCCATGCTGGAGCAGCTAATGCAAAGCTGCAGCAGCTAATGCAAAGCTGCAGCCTCTGGGGAGGCCTCACACTGGAGAAGCTCTTGGATGTCTCCTGTGGGTGAGACTGGAGCAGGGGAACAGAATGAAGAGGCAGGAGCAGCAAAAACGTGTGATGAACTGACTGCAATCCCCATTCCCTGTCCCCTTGTGCTGCTTGGCATGAGGAGGCAGAGAAAAACAGGAAATGAAGCTGAATGTGGAAAGAAAAGAGAGAAAGAGGGAAGTTCTTTTAAGGTTTGGTTTTGTTACTCATTCCCCTACTCTGATTTGATTGGTATTAAGTGAAATTAACTTCCCCAAGCTGAGTCTCTTTTACCTGTGATGGCAATTGCTGGGTGATCTCCCTGTCCTTATCTTGACCCAGGAGCCTTTTGTTTTATTTTTCTCCCCTATTCAGCTGAGGAGGGGATGTGCTGGCACTGCTTGGTGGGCACCTGGGATCCAGCACAGATTAACCCACCACATGGGTAAATCATACAGCAAGGTATCCAAAAATAAAAAACTGCTCCCTTTGAGAAATCTAACCTGATTTTATTGTTTCTCAGTTTCTTCCTCTTTGACTTGCTTTTCCAGACACAGACATTTTCTCCTTCCCAAATGCAGTGGGACATGTGGTCCCAGTCTACTCGCCAGAGAAAATTTTTTTCTGAGACAAGAAAACAACTGAAGCATATACACACACTCTTATCATAACCACAACTTGCTTTGAATCACACCAACAGAAATCCTGTTACCACATTTGCCTTAAACAGCAAAAGCTTCTCAGCTCAAGGCAAATCACTAGCATGGTAGAAGAGCTAAAACAATTAATTCTCAACATTTCTTGAGAGCCTGTAGTCATAAAGTAGCAAAATTTAGAGATCCTTCATTATATACATGGAAGAGAGTTGACTTTTCAGCAAATGGTCAGAAGCAAAAACGTTTCTAGCCAGTGTCTGAAGGGCTGCCTTCCAGAGCTTCATGCACTGCAACACTAAAATGAAATTGAAGGAGAGTACTATATTTTCTCTTCTCTTCTCTTCTCTTCTCTTCTCTTCTCTTCTCTTCTCTTCTCTTCTCTTCTCTTCTCTTCTCTTCTCTTCTCTTCTCTTCTCTTCTCTTCTCTTCTCTTCTCTTCTCTTCTCTTCTCTTCTCTTCTCTTCTCTTCTCTCCTCTCCTCTTNACTTCAATGTCAAACAAAACTAACAATTTGCAGCAGCCGGTTAATCTTAAAACTGGCTCCAACATCAACCAGCTCCAAAATTCCTCTTTGTTTACCACATTAAAAAACAGTGGTGGGCGTGGCAGACAACTACTAAGACTGAAAAAATCAGCAAATGGAACTGCTGCAAATTCAGACTGACTCCAAGTTTACTGACCCTGAAAATAGTGAGATTAAACTGAGCAGGTACAGTCATGGCACAGCAATCCCTTCTCTCCTCTTGCAGCCTGTTTCAGTGAGTCATAATGCTAGCTGCAAAAGTTGAATTTAATTTTTAGAATTTTCCATACTCCACCAAACTGGATATAGAATTTATTTCCATTTGTCAAAACCCACATGACAGCTCCAGTATCCCCTTTGCCCATTTCAGAGAAAGAACTTCTAGAATTGTGGGAGCTCTCATTCCTCCTATTCAATGCTCAGTCAAGAAGCAAGAAAGAAATTAAACGTGTAGAAATCACTGGAATGTTGAAACAGACAACACACAAACACCTTTTGTCCCACTGCACTGTGTCCTAGGATTTCTGCTCTGAGGAAACACACTACAGAGAAATGTGGCAATAAACAACATTGCAAGTATAACCTTCAACTGTCCTGCAATTCTAGGAAATAAAGAGGCAAACAACACACAAAATAATATAATGACTTAATGTAATAAAAACTCTAAGGTGACAGTCTCTATTCTTACTGTACATTTGGAAAAAACCCCATGTAACAGGTTATGTGACTACTCTTCAGTACTTGTATCACTTCTGCCTTTAAATTGCAATTTCAAATGTCCTTAAATAACTTTTAGACCCTTAACTTATTTTTTAAAAAATATAATAATGTGATTTAACACCTCTAAGGAAAAACAAAAAACATCTCTTCCCAGAAAGAAACTCTAATAAGATGCAGTAGCTATTTCCCATTTCAAAGTCACCCCAGCAGTGCCAGACGTCCCTTTGCCATGTACTGGAGACCTACATGAATAAACACAAGACTAAGCTGTCTTACTGTGTATTCTTGTGCATAGAATACTGTGTATTCTTTGATTCAGGGCCTTTATCTGAATTTTTCACTTGATTGTTCTGTTGATAATATGAGCAAAGGACCATTTTAAACAGCAAATTGCTAAGAAACATATGCAGTGCACAGAAAACACGGTAGAAAGGTATTTCAGTTTGCCTTACCATCCTTCTGGGAAAGGGCTTTGTCAATAAAATCAGCTGCCTCCTCAAAATAGCGACTGAGGTTAAACTCCTGTGTGTCGTTGGCTTTAATGCCATGGTATGTGATGCCTGTGCCTTCATAGAACTCTGCATTAGTGTTCACATGCATGAATGATTTCCCCTCTGCTGCGTTCAGAACATGGGTTATCCCCAGACGCTGCAGCCTCGAAATGTTCTTGGCTATGAACCTGCATGACAAAAAGTGTCAAGAAAATGATTAGAATTTGGTGAATCATCTCAGTGTTTAGGTATTGATAACCAAACCCTTTGATTTTTCTGTTAATAGATGCCAAATACACTGTGCCCAAAAGTGAATTACTACAGGTTATAAATTCACAAAAATATTCAGAGCCATGGTCACTACTTGTGTATGAGAGCTTTCTTGGCTGACAGCTGAGGAAAGCACACATGAAAGTGAATTTGCATCGATTAGATCCTACTGTGGCATAAAATTGTAACTTTCTCAACATAAAATTCTGACCAAAGTAGGAAAATACTGGAGATGATAACACATTAACTTCTAAGATTAACTGTCATCCACATAAAATAATTTAAAAATCAGCTATAAAAAGCCTCTGTTGTCAGGTACCAGTGTTGCAGAACTTGTTAAGCAGTATTTGCTACTTTAACAGGCAGTCCAGACAAACTGACATTACAGGGGGCAATTTTAAGCACTGTGAAACAGCACTGACTTCTTATCAGGCCACAGGAAGAAAATAACTGAGTAAATGTTACTGCATCTTCAAAAGACTCATCTGAGGCTACTAAGAGGTGTAGTCCTATACCCTGTGCAATTCAACACCTTTGAAGTTGTGCAAAGATCTGTCAGGGCTATCCAGCAACACAGAGATCTCACTCAGCCTTTGAGACTCAGTGTTTCCACCACAGGTGTTACAATTCTCAGTGTCTTAGCTGAAATCAGTATCTGAATGTGGAATAATTCAGTTCAGTGATGTTTCAAATGCTAAAGTGCTTAAGAAAGCATTCAGTACTTGTAGATCAGCTAAGTCCTTTCCAACTCTTCAGTTTTTCCAATAATTGTAGCAAAACCACCAGCTTCCACATTCAGGTGGCCAGAAGAGCAATCTACCCTATTCGTGAACAAGTGAGCTGGATGCTACATCATAATCATACCTTTCAGGCTTGGTGATAACAATTAATAGATGCAGTAATAATGCCACAAGCTTTGATAAAAGCTCCAGGATGTACAATGGCAAACAACCCATCTGCTCAGTAACACAACTGACCATGCACAAATCTCTGCTTGTGCCCTGGAATGCAATCTATAGTAAGAGGAGCTAACCATTAATTAATAACAGGAGAGCATTGACTCCTTTCTGCCATAAACCCACTCATTTTCATTCTGAGTCTGTTTATTTCCATATGTCATTGCAATATTTGCCTCACTTTCCTGGCAAGAAAAAAAAAACCCCATGTTTTATCATACTGTGTGATGTCCTAGTAAAATCTAAACCCCACTGGTCAACATTAGCAGAATGTGACAGAAAGCTTTAGCTGAAGGATAACTCAGTTCCTGCACACTTTATGAAAAGAGGTAGCCTAGGCAGACTGTTTTTAAAAGCAGCTTTCAGTATGTGTCTAATTGGAAACAAATATTTTTGAAAAACTCCCTACAGCTCAACTCATAAACTGCAAATATTAATATTAAGCTGAACTCCAGATAAGCATTTGTGCAGTAACATTTTGGACAAGTTTCTGTGAGATGACAATGCATCCAGGGCTTTTGCCTGGACACTTAGGTAATCTAAAAACTTAAAATAAACACCCAAATTAGTTGGTTTACATCTATATGAATCTCTGAGCCCATTCACTCACAATTTTGACGTAATTCAAGGCCATGAACATCTTGAGAATTCTTTCTTCCTGATGACTGCACACCCCTTAAATTCTAATGTAGGCAGATGAAGACTTATGCATGACTGAAGCTTCTACATTTCCTGCTGCCTGTGCCAAGCAACTATGGCAATGAACCAAATATTTGTAAGACTTTATTACCCAAACAAATGCTGACAGATTTTCCATCTGGCAGGACATCATCTGTGCCAGGGGAGAAGTTTCAGTGTCTGGAGAATTCTGCTTTCAACACAAAAATCTACAGAGCAAGGCCAAACCAAAAAGTGTTAATTCAGCAGTGAGTTCCTACACTTTGAAAGGTGAGAATATGGTTTAATTAATATTATACAGATCAGCATATATCTGACTGTTCAGCATCAATAGGAACTCCCATCCTGAAATCATGGTTGAATCTGGCAACAGACTGGCTTCCCTTAAGGCAAACTCATTCCCAGTGAATGATTTTTGCAGATTTTACAGACGATTTTCTTACACAGCTGGAGGTGAAAAAGAGAGAATTTGTATGCCATTTGTTTCTCCCTTTCCAAATAGTCCTTGGATATCTCTCATCCTTAACATTTCATTCCAGCTGCATCATGTTGGATGTTGAAATGCTAGTTCCTTCAAATAGCAGAGAGATGCTAACATCAGCTTCATCTGGTTCCTGAAAAAAAACCACAGAATCTTATCCATTCTCAATATGGAAGATTTAGAGTTCCTCATTCTGTGAGCAACATCAGTGAGAAGTGTTTCTTTTGAACAGAGATGAATTATTTTACCAGCCACAAAACACAGGTTTTAGAGAACCATTCATCAGCAATTAAAGATTACACAAGGCTATGAACTATTTGCATATGGAATTATAAGCAAATAAAGCAAATTTTTAATGGCAAAAAATGCCAACCTATTAAGACATTTTAATTTGCACTGTCCTGTCCATGCAAAATTGTTTCCTTACCAACACTTCCCTTACAGTCACTAAATTTAATATTAATTTTGGGAGAATGCCCTCCTTACTCCTTACAACACCCCTGCACTTCTAGCCCATTAAGAACAAAGAATTGCTTCATGAGTTACCCACATACATTAAAGCAGACAGAAAAAGTAAGATTGGACATTCAAAACCGGAATATTTTTACCAAATACAGGTCTGGAGACATGGCCACAATTGTTACAGGTTTCATCTGGGAAAAGTCCCACAGACAAATTCCCTCAGTCAGCAATCCAGGAATCCAAGCCTGCTCTTTCTCAGGCAAAACACTGCTTTTCACCAGAATGGCTGCTCTGGATAAAAGCCTTCCACCCTCCAGTGTGCTGACCGCTCCCTCTTGTCCCCATTTTTATGTCACCTGCAACTCTGATAAAAATGAATTCTGTCCAACCCTTCTGGTCAGATTAAATGTTACACTGCAACACATCTCCACTTATAGAGAAACATAAAATAATGAGCATTTGCAGTGCATCCCAAATTGTTATTTTGTTATTGTTTGAAAAATATATAACTGTGCTGGTCTATCCCCTATATAATCCTTGGGTTTTTATTACGTTTTTACTCGTCTTCACAAATATTGTCGAATCTTCTTGAGAAGTCAGAATTGCCTATGGTAATCTGGAAACCCATAATTTTCAAAAAATTTTATCATTTTATCTCTGCATTTTCATTAATTTTGATTTCCATGTATTGCCTGGAAGATCAATTACTTTGGCTCTGCCTGCAGCTTGAAGTCACTTGAGAGATAAACTGTTATTCTACACTATGACAATTTAATCTCATCAGCCTGAGTGTCTCCATGCTGTCATTTTTATCTGAGTTACAGCAGCACCTCTGTGCGAAATATTCTAGAAGGTAACCAATAGAAGTTTCTGAGTCTCACTCAGAGGTTTGAATGTTTTCCTGTGAGTTCCTGTTCAAATTCTATTAATTTTATATCATATATGGGCATTCCAATCCCCCTACTCTGGCTGCATTGTGAATATTTATTGTTAATTGAAATCTCTGTTGCTTGTTATCCAAAACATGACCCTATATTGCACACAGCGAGAGTACAAAAGGAGGACATGAAGCTCAAAATGATGTTTGAGATTCATATTGTTTCAGAATGATTAATACTGGAAATGCTGCTTACAATGCAGAATATACCACAACTCCACTTGATATAAAAAATCCTTTTAAGAATTAATATTATATCCAGTTTGAGAATATCAAAGTTCATCATGCAGTGATGAAATCTTAATGGAAATCCATCTATTCAACTAGACCTCAGCATTACCTTAACTCTCTGTGTATACTTCAAAGATATTATTGCCCCTTTCAAGTCTTGACAAATTAAGTTCCAACTATGAAATAGTTTTTTCAGCCACTAAGTTACTTCTTACTTCTAGCTGCCTTCCATAATTTCCCAGCATTCTTTCACAAACACTGACAATATAACTGCACATTTTCTGTTTGTCCAACTAGCAACTGAACTGTTCCTATGCTACAAACTGCACTGGTGCTTCAGATATTTTTTGTTTGTCACTTATTACATAAAAAGTCCTTCTCAATGGTCAAGATTTCCACTTGACAGATTTTCCATTGGGCAACTTATACATGCATTATCTGTTCCAAGACACCCTTGCATTTGAATATATTAAAGTCTCTATAATTAAAATTAACTACTGAACAATGAAAACAACTCTGGAGTAGCTAACTACCTTCAAAGTTATTTATATATTTATAGCTTTATATTTATATATTTACTGTGCAAATCAGCTTGCAAGCTAAGATTTATTTTTTCCAGGCAGCTGCTACAAATGTGAAGGAGATGGTGGCTGTCAGACACCAGAGGCTCCTGAATGATTTCAGTCCCATCTCTAGACGTGCATGTCTTGCACCAACTGGCAGTAACAAATATCATTTGGTTTGGCTTTGGAGAAAGTTAACGACAACCTATGGTCTTGACTTGTGTTTCTTTATGAGGTGCGAGCCTAAAATAGGAACAGGGATCCAGTATAGTATACGTGTATATTAAAAAAAAAAAAAAAATAAAAATACCAAATTTTACCGGGAAAAAAAGTACAAAGATGGACAAAAAAGGGGGAAGAAAATCAGGACAGCACTGGGACAGATAACTGAAATAACGATGTGGTGCAAAAAATAAAACACGCAGAGATCCAGCAGATCCCGTCCTGCAGCGCGAATGTACCTGGCTCGAAGCACCGGCAGCTGCTCGGTGACCGGCCCAGCCCAGCCCCTCTGCCCGCCGGGCACTGCATCCAGCCCAGCCCAGCCCGGCCCCTCTGCCCGCCGGGCACTGCATCCAGCCCAGCCCATCCCNAGCGGGCGCTGCTCGGGGAGCGCGGGGCGGGCGGGATGGAGCCCGCGGGCCTCATGCTGAAGCTGCTGCTGGTCGGAGACAGCGGCGTGGGCAAGTCCAGGTGCTGGCGCTGCCCGCGCGGGGGCCCCGAGCGCGGCCCGGGCTGAGCCCGCGGTTTCTCTCTCCACAGCCTCCTGCGGAGGGTCACGGACGGCGCCTTTGAGCCGCGCCTGCAGCCCACCGTCGGTGAGCCCGGAGCCCGCCCGGGGCTGCTCTTTCTGGGGCTGCTGTTTTTAGGGCTGCTGTTTCTGGGGCTGCTCTTTTGGGGTTGTTCTTTTTGGGGTGCGCAGCCGGAATGGTGCAGACGCGGGGGCGGCAGGAAGCGGCTGCCAGGGCAGTTCCATTCCACAGTTCCATTCCACAGTTCCTTCTGACGGGTTTCCCTTTCTTACGTCTTAGGTATTGATTTTAAAGTGAAGAAGATGGTGGTGGAGGGCCGTGCAGTACAGCTGGCCATATGGGTAGGTCCTGTTCAGGCAGATGGGGGTGTGGTGGTACATTTGAGATGTACAACCTTCAAGAGCTCCTTGTTGTGGTTTCTTTTCCCTCTCTTCCTTCCTACTGCTCGTCTCTCTTTGCTGAAGTCTTCTGCATGTTGAGATTGCATCCTTAGGCTGCAGTGCGTGTAGAATGAGTGTCCTGATTGTACTGTTATAAATACATAGTATGGTATTGGTTTTCACAAATATTAGGGTGGATACTAAAGTTGTGGTGTTGAAATGGTTTTTAAGATACAGTTTTCTTTAGGAGTAACATAGGCTAATAAAGTATTTTTGTAGTAAGTGAACTACCTTGGTTGGATAACACCCAGTAAAGACACCTGCTACTGATACACCAGCTACCAGCACTGACTGTCTGTAAAAATTGAAGACCACAGCCCAAATTAAGACTAATAAGAAAAATAAATTAAAACCATGGGCAAGAAACATACATGCTCTAAAAAAGCAGATTCAAGGAGTGGCCATGTAAAACAGTTCCTGGAATATGGAAAATAGTTTGTAGAAAAGTTTAAAAATGTGTGATGGGTCTATGAATATGCAACAGGCTGATGAATTTAAGGGGTGTCTCCAAAACAGCAAGGGTGCTTTTGGCTGAGTACCAAGCAGCTGGCTGTATAACCTTTTACTTTATTGTTTGTCTTTTATTAAACCTTTGAAAATGTACCAGGAAAGTGAACCTCGTTTTTCACAGTACAATACTTGCAAACAAAAACCATTCTAAAGGCTTCCTTAGTAGGGTTTGGCACTTCCTGCAGCTCTGGGAGAGCTTTGCCTGCTCTGTGCTGCAGTTTCTCGGCTCTGTGCAGTGTTGAGGCTGTTGGCATAGCAGAGGCGGGCGTGCCGTGCTGCCGAGCCAGGGACACATCAATGAATAAACAGAAAAGTGATGCTCTGGGCCCTGAGCTGCCTGATTGCCTCTAGGGGCTATGTAGCAACTCAGTGTGATGCTTATTCTGATTAAAATCATCCCAAAAACCTCACAGACTTGTTCTTGAACTATTTAAAGGTTGATTTTGAAGACTTACTGGGAAACTCAAATATCTGTCCTGAATTTAGTGATGCTGTATTTTCAGCATCTGCAGACTGAAATCAGATTGCAGTTGTGTGATCAGGATAATTTGTAATATAAAACAAACATTTAATTCTTCTAAATGGGATGAAAGAGCCTTAGGAAGGAGAGATTTTATGTGTGTGGTCATAGGTATTTGAGAAAGAAAATGCCATTACTAATTAAGTAATTTGGGCTAAAATACAATCTCCCTAGTAACAATGAATCAAATTAGGTAAGTATATTCCTAATTTTAGCGTGTTTTTTTTGAAAAAGAAATAAATAAATTACAATATAGCTGTTAGCCTGTCAATTGTAAGCTGTACATGAAAGGAAATAAATTTTTAAAAAAATAATATTTGTGTGATTTGTTTTCTCCATACTGTTTGTTTTGAGGGTCTTTTTGAATTTCATATTGTACTTAGTACCTCGCTTATTCTTCCTTATTCATGAGTTTGAGTGAGACGTACTGCAGTAATTGAATGAAACTACTGATTTTTAATTTCTTACCTACTTAGGCTTGTAGCAGCCTTGAAGTAGTTCTTTCTAGCTAGGTTTGTCTTGTGGCAAAGGAGCAGAGGGAGATGTTTGGAACCTCTCTGTCTCCCTTCCTGCAGAAAATCAGTTATTCCTCATCCCATTCAGTTCAGCTGGTTTTAAACCCATCTCTGTGGCTGCTTGCCTTTTCTGTATTTCTCTAGAGTCCCCTTTACTTTCCTGTCTCTCTCATGTTACAGGTGTCTGTTTATCCTTTTTACTTTTACATGGAGAGTCAAGTCCTCTCCATGCTTTCCTCCCACTCCTTCACCATTTGCTGCTTGCTGCTGTTTCCTCACTGCTTTCCTCATTCTCACATCTTAATATTTCATGTATCCTTACTGCTCAGGAAATTTTTTAATTTGCTCATCTTGTTTAGTTTAAAATACTTTTTTTGTTGTTCTGAATGTATTTGATGTTGTGTGTTTGGGGTTTTCCCCCCTCCCTGTGTAGGATACAGCAGGACAGGAGCGTTTCAGAGCACTGACTCCCAGTTACTACCGAGCAGCTCAAGGAGTTGTTTTAGGTATGAAATAAATGGAAGAAAAACATGATTACAGAAATTGTGGTCTTTATTTCTCCTCAATGTGCATGTCCTTGCAAAAGGAGGTTATCCAGGATAATCAGAGGAATAATTATGGTTTTTACAACATTACTGCTCATTAGCTAAACCACTGGCAGGAAATACTGCTGCTTCAAAGAATTTTAAATTAAAAAAACAGAGATGTCATGCTGCAAGATAACATCTTATAATAAATTATTAGCTTTGTAGTTATTACTTGGGCGGTTTTCTGGTAATAAGGCTAATCAGCGGTTGTGTTGTGTTCTTTTCCCCATGATGTTTTACTTCTTTTATTTCCTAGAAACTATGGATTTGGTTATTGTGATTATGGTGAGATTTGAGGTTTGTACACAGACAATGGATGGCTGAGCCCTTCCTGTGTGACAACAGCAATTAGAAAACAAAGGCATTTTTAATTTCAGGGTTGGTGAAGGCTAACCTTAACTTTGGTGTACAAAATATTCTTTCTCTGATTTTTAAACCTTAGTGATTTATGTACATGCAGTTACTAAGTTACCAATACCCAAAAGTTCCTTTTAACTCAGTCCCTGTCTTTAGCAGCAGTGTGTCCATGTACTTATACATAAAATTAAGTGATAAAATACCTATTTTTAAATATTCTGTGTGGCCCAATTCAGCACTACCAACAGGTAGAATATTTCTGTTGGTAAATCTGATTTTCACTCGCAGAGGTGCTTGTCTTCTGTAATCCTCAAGTGACTTTGGGTCAGCACAGCCCAGTGTGTTCCAGCTCTGGCAGGAATGTGTGGTTGGTGCCTCTTTCTGTAGTTCCCTGGAATCTTTTATTTTTTCCAGGCAGTAGTTAGGAAGTGTGGACTAAGTTCTGTCACAATGAAGAAAACGCTGTCCAAGACTCCCCAGCTGTAAAGCTCCTTTTCCTCTGTTCTCAGTGTATGATGTTACAAGAAAAGAGACTTTCACAGGCCTGGGAGGATGGCTGAACGAGCTGGAAATGTACACCAACAGCAACACTGTGAAGATGCTGGTTGGCAATAAAATCGATAAGGTCAGTTTGGGGATGCATCCTTTAACATTTCTCCTGGATTATTTATTCACCACAGTGTGTGAAGGTGAGTAAGTGCTGTAAGTAACACAGCTGTTGTGTCAGGAGGTAATTTACTCTGCAGCTGAGTTGGGAAGGCTCCACTTCTGTCATTTTAGAAGCAGATATCAAAGATTTTAATGGAAGCTTTCCTGGAGAGATAAAATCTATGATATTCCATTAAGATGGTGCAAGGGTCTGCCCAAAACCTGCTGTCTAACACTGAACTTACCTGCAGCACAGGTAAAGAAAAAACTGCTGCTTTCTTTGTGACCAGGCTCTGAGAGGTGATGGGGAAGGGGAGCTCAGCTCTGTGGATGGCTGCAGTCCATCCCTGTGGCTCTGGGGGCACTGCTTGCTCTTTGTTTCTGGGCTGCTCTGACACATTTAGATGCCTCTTGCACTGTGAGGTGCTTTGCTCTTGCCTTGCAACAAAAGATTTCCAGTGTGGCTCTCCTGAGCTGGGTTCTCCTGTGCCCCTCCCCGTGTGCCCAGTTTCAGAACCTTTGATGTGCCTTTTTGATGTGACTGCTGGGCCTCTCTGGCATGGATCTTGCTTCTGGTTGATTCAGAACACAGCTACATTCCTTCCCTGCTGATTTGGCACATGGTGTTGGAGTTGGATGACCCTGGGTGTCCCTTGCAGCTCAGGACATTCTGTGATTCTGTGGTTTGATGTTGCTGCTATTCAGCCTGAGTCCCTAACAGCCAGCCTGGCAGTGAGCTATGGAGTGGGAAAATCCAGTTGATTAATACATATTACAGACATTTTTTCCTTTCAACAAAACTTCATTTCTGCAGTGGTGCTTTTCTGGGTACTTTTTTAAAGTGGCAAGTGTAGCTTATTTCAGTCAAGTTCTTCATTTGTCTCTGCAGCTTGACCGAGAAGTAGAGAGGAATGAAGGGCTCCAGCTTGCTAGGAAACACTCCCTGCTTTTTATAGGTATGCACCTCTGGGACAAAAACTTCTGTATCTGAATGTTTATTTTGGTATTGCCAAGCATGAATGTACAATTGTATTTCAGGTTGACGGGTTGCTAACTTTTTTTAATACTTAATCAATATGGGTTCCTTTTGCTGTAATTCATATGCAGGGATGAAGGTTTCAGCTTCTGCATTGACTGCAACTAGAAGCACTTTTCTCTGAAGCAGATTTACTGCTATACTGTATAGGCATGAATTTTATATTCTCTTGAAACTAGCAGGATTTTTTAATTCAGAGCCCAGAAGACTGAAATTTTCCTCCTTGCTGGTGTCTGCAAGGACCTTGGCTGATCTTTCACTTCCAGGTTTCTGTTGCAGCTACATAAAAGACAATATTCTTAGAGCAACAATAAAATGTACAATGTGAAGATATAAAGGTGGGGAACAAACTGAGTTTCAAAAGAGAAATCTTGAAAAGATTTCTAGGAGAAACTGAAACATATGGAGATGACATGCAATTCCCTCTGTATTCTTTGTTTCTCAGCTTTGTTATGGAATAATTATCTTATTATCTTATAGAATAATTATCAGATTTACTGTCACAACCTGAAAACAATTTCTTCTTCTCCATTATGGAGAAAATGTGGAACTGTGGATTTCTTTCTAGGTGGAAAAAATGTGATACTTCAGACTGGGATGTATTTCTGTTTCCTGTTCAACTTAAGTGTACCTTTAAGAGAAAACGGAGAGGAGGTTCACTCATTAAAAAACCCCCATCTTGTCTCTGGTCCCAAAATAAATTTTTATTAAGTGGAATATACTCCCTGCAAATAAGATAAAATAATTTTCCCCCCTTCCTCCAGAGACCAGTGCCAAGACACAGGATGGAGTGCAATGTGCCTTTGAGGAACTGGTCATAAAGATCCTGCAGACTCCAGGTCTTGGGGATGAGGGCACAGGGAAGAAGGGAGTCCAGCTCATGGAATCTTCAGCACAGCAGAATAAAAAAGGGTTATGTGGTGCCTACTGTGCACTTATTTAAATGTGCAGGTGGCTGTTCTGCCTGACTGGAGGGGACTTTAAAAAGAAATGATGGGGCTGGGATTCCAAGCACCAATCTGTGCCATGTTTGATGTGCATCAGTTGTGCAGATCCAAAACACAAGCTCATTAGCAAAATACATTTTTATTATTAACAAAAACCAGTTTCTCCTTCCCTTTTGCACAGCTGCTCTCTGCAGGTATTTTTCTGGTAGCTGTCAGATTTTTCACTATTAAATCATAGTGCTGCTTAGAGTATTGTGCTCTTGCTGCATGCCATTCAACATGGATTTTTGCTGGAATTCCTACCTTGGCATAAATAAGGTGATATTCAATTCTGGAATATTGCTGAGAAGCTCCTCTTCCCTGGGAAGGCATGAGAGGCTTTTAGGCACCCAAGTTACCTTAATGCAGTTACTCCCCAGGAGTAACAGTGCACAGTTTCCTGATTTTGGATGCTTTTAAAAAGTCAAAATTGCTCCAATTGTTTCCAGACAGTAAACTGAGTTACTGGTTAATTTTAGGGTTGCCAGGAAGAGGATGCATCTTTTAACACTTGTCAGGAAACCCCACTCCCTTCCCCTGAGGGACACTGCAGCTGCCCCTGTGCTGTTCTCTTTGCACTGAGCATCAGGGATGAAATGAACTCCTCATTTTGGGCAGCCTCACACCCTGGCTGTGGTTTTGCAGTCACTGTGGTTCTCTGCAAACCCTCAGCCACAGTCATAAATTTCATTTTCAATTTCATAGAAAATGTGCTGCCTATGGGACTTTCCACTGGAGTGAGTCTGTCTGTCACCAATCCCACAATGAAGTTACCTTTTTGTCTTTTACACTTTTAATAGCAATACTGTGTTTTTTAACTTATATTAAAATAACTGAAAATGTAAGGTGTACATTGTATGTAACTTTTGCCTTGTTTCTGTTAATGCAGATTTCTACTATTAGACTGTTATATTGTAAAGCAAACATAGCTTTATTTGCTGCTGGCCATTCAAAATATTTTAAGATGTTATTACAGCAACTTGCTTTAAATAAATTCTGACCCTTAGCTTTTTAACTTAAATCTGAATCTTCTAAATATGTTTGTCTTGCAGACTATAAAGATCTGTTTGTAACCTGAAATACATATCCAGGGTGAGATCAAGCTGGCCATTTATTATTTTCATAAAATAACTTAGTTTGAAATGCTGTTACTGAAATAGGTTTTTAAATATTTCACTCAGTTTTTCACAGGATCAAGGTACATGTCCAACAAATTGCCTCTCTAAGAAGCCAAATCCCTTGTGGTGGCTGTGCTGGCACATGCAGAGCTGGCAGCCCAGTGCACGTGGAGGAGTCCTTGTGCATTTGCTGAGGCCACCAGGCTGCAGCAGTGACAAGTGCAGGGACGTGACTGAGCAAAGTTCTCATAGCAGTGGGAACAGAACCTCCATGCCCCTGGGCAGGACCACACATGGAAGTTGCCATTTGGAGAGGATGGATGGGGGGTGACTCTTGTACACAATTTTTTGGACTTGACATAATGTAAATTCAGTGACACTGGTCTGTAAGAAATGTGCTTTTAATATGCAACTTTTAGTTCTGCTAAACATCATGGAACAAGAATAATATTATACTGTTAAGATATAAGGAACAAGACTGGTACACCAAAAGGTCTTGTTTAAAGGGCACAATACACAGGAAATGACAGACCTCAGCAGGCAATGAAAACAGGAAGTAGTTACAGCTCACATGCACCTGTACAATGCTCTCCCCTTAAATCCCCCAAGTATGAAGCACAGCTACTTCCACAATCATCTCTGCATCTTCCTAAGACCCACTCAAAAATCCTGTATATTCAAGTCACCTCAAATATATACAAGGTCCTCTGACAGTTTTCTTCTTCAGGCCAATTAGAGGCTCTGGAAACCTTTACCAGATTTGGAGGAGAAGTCATAAATGCTGAAAGGATGATGATTTTGACCTATAGCTCCTCCTTTTTGTGCCCTTTTTGGAGCTGTTCCATTGGTGTCAAGGCTGTGTCCCACCAGGTAGCACAGGCAAAGATGTTTTGCAGAAACAAAGCTTCTTAACTGTCCTATTTTAGAGCCAGATGCAGTTGTTTTCATGTACAGTATAAAAACCCGTGTTTTATGAGCTGGCCAGTCACACAGGTACATTCACAGGTTCTTTAGCATTCATGACTGGGCCTAAGCTGTGCATGAGCAGACTAGTGCCTGTGACCTGTGCAAGACAACTTGGAGTACTGAGAAATGTGATGGACATAAAAAATCCCCTTCTATAGCTGGCCTAGTTTTCAGTGCCTAAGAGGATTTGCAATGAAGCAGGTTTTGCTGGCCAGCCAGCCAGCTGAAGTTCTGAGTAACTGGCATGGTGGAAGCAGTGTCCAAAGAACACTTCCCACCCAGCTGAAGGAGCTTGTTCCCAAGGGATACTTTATTCTGAGCTTTTAACTCTAGCCACAAACTTTGGGGCTAGAATTGTGGCCAAAGGACAAACCTTCCAGCTCTCTGTGTCTCAGCACAAAATCCACTATTTCCAGTCTAAGGATCAAGAAAAGACTGGACTGGCTTATTTAGTCTGAGTATTGACTTCTAAATGACAGCTGCTATTCTAAATTTTGACTCAGAAAGGCAGTGGCAGCTTGTGACTTTGTTTGGTCTTTCCTCATAGAGTCTTTGTTTATTTATTGCCTTCTAGGTAAGACCAGCAGTTTTGAAGCAAATTCACACATTTTCCTTTTCTAATTCATGTATTTACAGAACATTTTTGTACAGTCTTTCCCTTAAACATGGTAACAAGCTATGACCTAACCCAGCTGACTGGCACCCAAAATGATTCCTTGTTTAGTTTATCTAACACACTTTTCAGCTCGTTACATGCACTCTGGAGATCTTCTTTCACCAGTACAGTGTCAATTAAATGGCCATACTGCTCTTCAATGAATGCTGCTGAATTAATAATTTCCTGCTGTTCTTCATCCTGCTGATCAACACAAGATGTTGGTATAAAATTTACAGCATGTCCTGGTTATTAGCATTTTAAAGTATATTAGCACAATGAGTCATTACTCTGAGAACATGTAGCAAAAGCTGCTACCATTAGGAAAAAGTACTGAAGAAATTAAAACAGATCAAGGAGCAGTATGCTACTGGCAGCTGTTCCAAAAAATGCAAGAGGCCTCAGGGAAGGTGGAAAATATGTTACAGGAGGGACATAAAAATGGTGAGGCTTCATTTTATGTAGTTAGAGTTGTTGCCTAACCCAAGATATAGGAACCACACTCAGAAACTGAAAAGGAATGCTGCATACACTGTCCCAAGTTCAGTATTTTGAGGGCTTATACAAAAACTTAGCAAGTGAACTAAATTCTGTAATATATAAATTTAAGTTCAGGCTACCCAAAGGAAGGGTATTATGCACTCTGTTCAGATTTACACATCTGCACACACAAATCTAATGTCCTAAGACATCCACACAGTGTGTTTTGAGTATACACCCTTAAAACACTGGCTGACACTGGTGTGGTGACACTTTGGGGGTATAAGAAATAGCCATAATAATAACCATTACCATTTGATGAAATGTAGAATGTAAATCATCAGAAAAGCAAAATGATTGTTGGTTTATCTGAGTTCAGCAGCAACTTCCCCTGCTGCAGCCAGATCCATATGGAAGACTTTAGCTTCATATTACTTTAAAACTTGAATATATAAGGAATCAAAAATTCCATTCTGAAGTCCCATCTGAAAGGCTACAGGACCTACTTAGTGCCCCACTTTAACTCTTGTTATGGAAGAGGAGCTCTTTCATGTAACACAAATGCTAGCCCAAGTACTTCATGTCTAAAAAGAAGAGATTAGAAGTTGGAATACTTACAAGGGGGGCTGAGATTTCTTCTGACATGTGAGATTTTAAGACATGTTTTTTCTTTTCTGAAATGAGAGGCTTCACAAAGATAACATAAGGCTTAAACTCAGGAGTCCTCAAGTGCTTTACTGCCTGTGAACAGATGATTTTTGTTATCAGACTTCTTTTTGGTACATGTCCATGATAGACTCAAACTGCTTTCAGCAGTTTCACTGGTACAGGCTGACACACTGCTGTGAAGCCCTGTGTCCTACACATCTGACCAATCTCTTCAAACAGAGCTCATGCCAGTGTCCTGGCTACAAGAGTGCATGGAGCATGGCCTGGATAGCACTGTGATTCCAAGGGGCAAGGACATGGCAAAAAATACTGAGGAAAGTATAAAAAGCCCCTGACTTCATTGGCAAATTATGGTTTGCTTCACCTAAGCAGCCAAACACTGCAAATTTTAAACTTGGAATTCATCTGAGGTAGTACCACAAGCCTTTTCTTAGCCCAGTTACAAAACCTGGATCAAAATTTTGAGTATTAACTCGAGGTATTAAGAGCAGGTCTTCTGGCACTGCTTACAATGTTACTGTGTTCCCTATCTGCACCCAAAATTTGGCACTGTATCTTTGAGATCCTACACATGAGAGCCTTGGGTGGGTGTGAGTGTGTTATGGCCAGCATTTTAAAAATCAGAACTAGAATGAAAAAACCAGCTTTGTTCTGAGTATAGGACCTGAGCAGGCTGGGACAGGGGTGCACATTAGTCCTACAGCAAGGGAAAAGTCCCACAGTGAGGACTCCTGAAGAGACATCCAGGCTGTACCAGCTGGACATGCAGGAACTGTAACCACTGCACTGCTTTCCCAAGAGCCCTCTTCTGCTCAGGCAGCAGAAAATCATATTTACATCCTTTAAAAGAAGCTGCAGAACTTACTTCAGGAACCACATCCACCAAACAAACCTTCTTTTTGGCCATCACAGAGCGGATTGCCTCCAGACTTGTACCGTACAAATTCTCTTTGTATTCTCCATGTTCCACAAATCTAAAAAGTCAATACATTTTTAAATACCATCTGCAAATAATATTAAGAATATTTAACTTAGAACATTTGATAGCTGTTTCCTGAACTCACAGCAGTCCAAGAGGGAGGAGAGAGGCAGAAAACTGGGGGTGGGTGGAGAGGGATTTCCTTTTTTCCACATTTTTTTTTCCCTTCCTTGCTTAGTAGCAATTCTTCATATATCACTAATAGCTAATCAGCACTACTGACAAAAAGGGAGACAGGAAAGGATATTTTTCAAATAGAAAAACAGAAAATAGAACAAAGCTGGCAAGGAAATGGACTGCAATTCTCCCATCTTCTGGGAGATTTCTGGGAGTAAAGATCTGAACTTTGGAAACACACCTGGGGCTCACAGAAAGTCTGGTTAAGCACAGGTTCACTCCACACACACCTTCAAGGAGACTTGTGACTAAAACTTACCCATCATATTAACCAGAGAGTGAGCAGGCCCCACTAAGTATGTGTTACTTTCACTAGATTTAATTCTGACCAGCCACAAGACTTATGCAGGTTTCAATTCTAACTCAGGATGCTCCTACTGATGTTATTCCTAAATTGCTTCCAGCCAAAGTTTGAGTTTGCTCTAACAGTCCAGACTCAATAAAGAGTTTTTTACTTAGAAAGCTGAACCCCTCTAATACAGCTTGTCCAACTTGTCACCTGATTTTGGTATTCATGTGATTGTAAAAGCAATATTTTAAAATAGTCAATTATAGCAGTGTTTTAAAATTAACTCACTTGTTTTGCTGCACATCTGTCTCAAATGACTGCTTAGAAACAAAATTGTATTCTACTCCCTCTCTCTCATGACTTTTCCTTGACCTTGTTGTATCTAGAAGAGAAGGGAAGCAAGACATGGAGACACAATCAGCCTTTGCAAACATTTTCTCTACTTAGTTCCAGTCACATTTTCACAACAAAGAAAGTTACAGTGTCAAATTCAAATTAACAAAATACAAATCAGACCATATAATTTTGTTTTAAACTCCATCTCAAATATTGCATGACCAAAAATGAAGTTGCTGTGCTCCCAGGAGTTCTGTAACTAACAAAAAAAATTAGGAAGCATCCTTCTTAAACCTGGTAAATGCAGCAGAGTATATCCTACAGAAAACAGTGTAACTTAACTGTTTGGAATTCTGGACTCTCATTTTCTTGGAAAGCTCAAAAATAAAAGCAGGAAATATCTGAAGTCCTATTATGCTGCCTTTGAATTTACAGTAAGAATACTGATGGCTGCTTCCCAAGGTACTGTGTGCACAATTCTGTGAGTCCCTTCCTTTTGGTGTAAATTCTTTTTGCAATTGTTATTTCTGTAGGAGAAGCTTTGATGATCATTCTGCAAGTTTATTCCAGACCCTAGAAGTAATGTCTGCTATTCTTTTGTGTATTTAAAATCAAGTAGGAATTACTCATTTGAATTCTTTTGCTAACTTACTGAAGTCTGCCTGAAAAACTTTTTTTAAAGGTCTTAAATAACATATAAGCAGTGCCCTCAATTTTTTGGATTCAAAAAGTAGCTTGTTAGGGAATAAAAATAATAAAGGATTTTTTTTGTGTGTGTGTGTGATAATTCCCTTTTTTTAAAGAAAATAATTCAGTAAAAGAAATTCAGTGTAACTCTAGCCACAAAGCCATGCAAGAATCACTAATTTCTGTCTTACTTTGACTTGCTTCTTTGAACAGCCTAGATACATTAATTAACAACTTCAAATCTTGCCCAAATTTTCACTTGGTTTATTGCTGACTGCCTTTTTTTTTTTTTTAACTGCAGCTGTAATGCTGTTCTCAAGCAAAGTCACCCTCTCTTTTAAACACACAATGTTTTGGCTGACTTTTAAGATCCTAGTTTATCACACCAGCCTCTCTGCCAGTCACATTCCCTTTTTTCCTCCTGTATTAAGTTTTTCTTTTAACAGAACTGAGAAAATGCAATCTGCCCACTCAGGAAAACACAATTTAAAAAACCTCGCTGAGCTGACAGAATTCCAAAATGCAGATGTGCCAAGTTACATAATGATTTATTCACCTATTAAGGGCAAACACAGCATATCATAATGAGAAAAAAAAATCTGAAGTACTTCAGAAATATATATCTAATCAATAGTCAGAACACAAATTATCATTAGTGCAGATTGCAGATGGCATGACATTCATTAGACATGGAATTTATGGAATAAAGATGCAACAAACACAAGTCAGGAAATTTTACTCACGTGGAACTGCAACACCATACTCCTGGGGGTTCTCTGACACAACTTTTTGCTTGAGCTCACTTAACCTGGCTCCCAAACAACCTAATAAAATAAAATAAAACTGACTGATAGATTTCTGTGCACAATGAAATACTACAGAAAAGAAATGTATCAGTTTCACACAAATAATATGATTCAGCAGTGTGCTTGATGAAACCTCTTCATGAGAGAACTCATGACATATTCTGCTTTGAAGAACATCATCAGGAACAAATTTAATTCTGTGAACAACTGCTGGACAATCACCTGGCAGACACTAAATCAGAAAATATGTGATCTTAGCAGTCAGTTCTATGAGATTCTCTTGAATTTTAGGGCATCCTGTGAAACTGGCTTAGCACAAGGCTGATAAGCTGAATTAAAACTGCATGAAAAATCTTGTTAGATAATTCTAACATCTGCCTCTTCATCAATAGTTCTGACAGCCTAAGTAAACACTGGAGTAAAAATCAAGTGAAAGTGAATCAGAAAAATGAGAAATAATCCTGAATCATTGTTTTCAGAGATTTGGTGAGTTTGAGTCCTTGTTTTTTAATTTTTGTTTTTTAATGTAATTTAAAATAAAAAAACAAAAGAAAAAAACCAGAAAAACATTTTTAACAACCCACCAGAACCACAAAAACCCCCAAACCAAACATCTAAAGAAAGCCTCTGGAAGTGCAGGATATGAGAACAAGGAGAAATGTGAAAACTTTCAACCAAGTGGGTATCTTACCAATCAAAACCACCAGCCTCTGCTGCTCACCAGGCTGTTGCTGATATTTTGTGACTTCTTCATATGTCAGGAACTCTGCTGCATCCTGCTCTGCTTGCTTGCCTTCATTCACGTTTTCCTTCTCTTTCCGACTTAACCTGAAGCTCCTGCGTAAACCAGCTGTGAAAAACCAGAAATACACTCAAAAAACCAGAAATACATGTCTCCACTTAGCCAGAGTTTCAAGCCTGTTCAGTTGTAAGTTATTGTCTTCAAACATGAGTTATTCCCACAAATTTAGTTTATAATCAAATCAGTGCATATATGCTCATATTACAGGAGAAATGTTTGCATATGGGATAACAAACCTAACACCCAATCAATAATAAAATCCCCCTCACAACATTTAGCTGCCAAGTATTGGTTATGCCAAAGTCAGATTATGCCTCTTCACAGAGATAATCTAGTTTATGAATGTACGGGAAATTAATTTAAATAGTCCAGTTTTAATTTTTTAATGTGGAGGTGGGTTTTTGGGGTATTTGGTGGGAGTGTTTTGTTTTCATTTTGGGTTTGGGTTTTTTGGTGTGGGTGTGCTAGGGAAGAGATAAAGGGTTTTGGATACTCACCTATGTAGTGTCCATTGAAATATCCTTCACAGTCACAGTCCTCTGTAAATTAAAAAGCAAGGAGTGGGGGGTAGGACACAGGGGAAAGGAAAGTGAGAGGGAGGAAGGAAATATCTTAGGCAATGCATGTGATACAAATCTGGCTCATGGGCAAGGAAAGAAATTTTATATCCTGCATTGTTTGCATATACTTTTTAAACTTAATCATTGCTGATACCAGAAAAATATTTGCCTTGGCTAGTGGTTTGTATTTGAAAAAATCCTTGACTTTGATATTGAACTAGAAAATTTTACATCTTGGTATTTACAGTTCCCAGAGTTTAAGCTTGTCAGCATTCATGACATTTGATTAGTGCTGCTGGTAACAGTATCATACTCAGGCTTAAGTAAAGAAGAAGACTCCACAAACACAGAGCTCTTTTTTATAAATGAGTAACTTTAGAAATGAGTATAGTTATATAAGAAAATTGCCTCTTCTGATATTTCATTATCATTTGGGCTTGAGAAAAGGGGATCAGAAATTACAAAGATGAACTCTAACCCTCTTCATTTTGACCAAGTTAAATTATCATTGCTTATTAATCCTTTATTAAAAAAAAAAAAAAAAGAGAAAGATTTGAGGCTTTGGTTATATGCATGTATGTAAAATAACGTTAAAAACCCACAACCTGTCCCTCCTCTAATTACAACCATCCCCAAGGCCCTTAAGATGTGCATAATAAAACCATGATACTTAGCTGCAAAAAAATACACTGCAATCCTAAGACAAATATTGAATTCTCACACTTCCTGAAAGAGGGATGCCTAGTTTGTTTACATTTAGGCACCTGTACCTTTGCAATATTTACAGAACTCTTACTCATTTTGAGGTGCTGGTGTATGGGGTAAACCCAGCCATAAGCAAAACTTCACAGCACTTAAACCTTTAACCAAAGGTGCCAGTTGAGAGGGCTTTGTTTTTAATGAATGCATGCAGGTGTGGAATCAAGCAGTGCCAATGTGTACTCCCAAAACATCCTTCCTACATTAAGAAAAAATACAAATAGCAATGACATCAATCCATAGCTAAGATAAGAGCTGGTTTTTTTGTTTATTTTCTGCTGTTCAAGGCAGGCTCTTTCAGACTTGTGCTCTGACAGCTGGCCATGACTGCTATACTCTAATTACAGAATATGATTAGTACTTTCATCCAAGTCAATGGAATACTAATACTTGGAATATGAATATCAACAAGCAACTGTAATGTGAAAAAAATCTCAGCATATGGAATTCAACAGGAAATACCTGATATTTGGAAAGGCAGCTGGTACATGACATAAACTGCATAAGCCCAACAGAGTTGCTCATAATGAAAGTAACAGAAAATAGCCCAAATGAACAATGAAGACAAATCACTTAAGATTGACATGGGTGCCCTAAAATGTTAAACCCCAGTATTTCTTTATTTTTTTAAACATACCAGATACAAAGACTGCATTTAACTTGCAAGTCCTTGAACCTCACTCAAAAACCTATGGAACATGTAAATACATCTCAAAAGACAAATCTTTTCTCTTGAATCTGAAGCAAACTTGGAAGTTACTATTATTTAAGTCATCAATCTGAATTGGAATAGTTTAAATAATAATTCACAAAGAAAATGTCCTAGGAACAATGTATCTACTGTTCCCTTTGGAATCACAGCAAGTATTTTAGAAAATATATTAGTTGTTTATATTCAGACAGAAAGTGATTTAGGAGAGCACCTACCTTTGTCAGAAGACTGATCATCTATGGTTAGCATGAAAGGCAGAGTTGGGATGATATTAAAAGATTGACAAATAACTGAGCAAAATTACAGACAATGGAAAGGAAAGTTCTTCTGGTTTAATTTGCTTAACAGGCTTTTCTACCTTAAAGAAAGTCCTGCAATACAGTACCCTTATCAACTGATTAAAGAGTTTTGGGCTGAAATGGAGTTATTAGAACAGTTATCAGCCTAATTGTCTCAAAAACATCTGAGATAAAGCTTAAGCTGCACTCCTCATTAATGCCTCCTAATCTGAGTGTAATGGAAACTAATTTGGAAAAGCTTCATTTTAATCAGTAATGCTATTTTATAACTTGATTGAGCATCTTCTCTCCTTGCAGCACAAGAGTACCTGTATCTCATCATGCACCAAAGGCAGCAATTCACTTCTGTTACTCAAAAGGGACCATTTCCAGAATCCTTGCACAATCCTGGCTGCACACAGTCACAGGCTTCCCCCACATCAACAGTGCCTGTGCTGAAGTACCCAAGAACAACAGAAACACATTTTGAGATAATTGTAGCATCTTCTGCTTTCCAGCTCTTCCTAGCAATTTCCCCACAAGCAGAGGTTTTGTGAATAATTCAGTGACACAGACTGTAGAGCTGTAAGCAACAATCACTCTCAAGTCTACTTAAGACCAGCTCTGTAACATTAAACCTGAAATACAGATTGTATTTCCAGCTCCAGTGATTTTTATCCTCCTTATAGCTACACTTTATTTTCATATGAGTTTAGAGTAGCTTCATGCACTCATACATGCATTAGATTATTTTTGCAGCTTTCAAGTTTCAAACCATAGATAAAATGTGAATGCTAGCAAATTTTAAGGCCTCTAAATATGTAAGATCTCATGTTCTTGAGAGGAGGAAGAGAGTCACAGCTATGATTTTTGAGAACAACAGGCAGTAGCAACACTGGATAAAGCTCCAATCCAAATCCTCCCCTGTGGCAACTTGTGCCAATGCATATCAACCAATGGCAGATTGTATTCAAAATGCCAATCAGTGTGAAATGCACTCAAACACAGCAGCACTGAAATAACAGACAAATACTGAGAATATAGGATCAATTAAAACATCACTGAGAGAACAGAACAAACTTACATAATGGTTTCTTCAGAGTTGTGGCATTCTGCAGAGTGCCTGTTGTTCTCCTGTAGATCAGTCGTCTGAACAGAAAATCATTCTATTTTAGATATGTAAACTCTGAATTACAGAGAATTTATAGCATGGAAAACAAAGAATTAAATCGTGCTTTTCCTTAAAAAATTGAAAATGTCTCTGATTCAACTATTTAAAAGGTTTTATTTAAAATTATGACAGTGTCAGATTGTTACTGATAATGAATGAAAAGATTCTTAAACGTTTTATGCTTTCATATATCAGAGCACAGAAATCAATCATTTATCAATCTGGTTTTTTCTATTTCTCTTTTGCCCACATGATCTTTTTTTGCAACACTAAGAAAAGTAGATAACCTTTGTCCAAAGCAGTCATTGCAGCTAAGCATATGTAGAAATTACCCACCTTTCACAAGATCAGTTTGAAGTTCTTCTGTTATTACAGTTTATTTCTGGTATTTATTTGTTATGTAAATGAACCAAGTTGCCCAGTTTGTGTGAAAATGTAACAACAGAGCATCAAGCAAAATTTTCTTAAGTGTTAAAATCACAAACCAGATCACAATTCCTATTTGCTCAACTCCTCTCACCAAAACCCAACACCAAAAACACTCCAGCACAAAAATCCAACCCTCAAGAATCCCCTCACTGTTGGCAATTGAAACCACAATTTCTTCCCAAGTGTTTTTTTGCAGTATTTATAAGAGACAGGAGATGCTGCTCAGGCATTTATACAGTCACTCAGGGGAAACAAACAAGCAATTTCTATACTCCTATGTACATCTTTTCACATGTTTACAATGTCCAAAATATTAAAAAGACTGCAGTGCAGCAGTACTTTTTACAATATATGCATACCCAGAAAGAAGGAAACAGCTGTTGAGGCAGAATTTGCCTAATATTTCAAAGGAGCTTTCACATAGTGGAGCCAAGACCTCAATTAGAAACCTTGTGGAAATCATGCAGGCCAGCAACAGCATCAGACCTGTTCAACTGTTAGATACCCACTCTGTAACACCTACAACCCAAAGAAGACATTTGTAGTGATGTGCAGCAAGAATCACAAGGTGGGACCAGTGGCTTAAAACAGATTCCTTCTCAAATGGAGGACTTCTGAACTGAGGGGAATCTTTGCTTTAGAAGGTACACATATCTTGCTGTGAAAATAGAGAAACTTCAAGCTCCAGAAGGTATCCCAGTCCAAGCTAAATACTCTTTTAGAAGCCAGAAGAAAGATACTATGTACATAAATTCAAAATAATTACAATAAGTCTGTGGAAGTACAAGGCTGTGAAATACAGTATCTCCATAAGCCAATATGGTTAAGAGACTGACATTCCACAGTTCATTTCATACATGTTTGTTTAGCAAGTGCTTCTGTCCTCATGCTACAAAGCATTAAGGCAATGGCAAAACACCCAAATCAAGCCAGGAAGTTTATTCTATAATTAGGGAAGATGGAGCTTTTTAGCACTTTCCCCTGAGCAGCTGTATTTACCCTGGCATGACCATGCCCTTCATTTTCTGTTAAAAAACCCCAGCATAAAATCAATGTATCAATCAAGTGACACTATATACATGTGAAAGAAAAAGAAAATGTGTAATCTTTGCTGACAAACCTTTCTTGGAACTGCTTGGAGGGGATCAAGCCTGCTCTGAGGTTAGTGTCCCCAACACGCTTGGCTTGCCACCACGTGGGATCATCCTGGCTCACCACTTCCAGCACGTGTCGTCTTTTGAAGGGCAGCCCGGCCTCCTGGCAAGGAATGGCTCTGTCTTCTTTGGGGTTATAGCAGAAAAGTGCCCTCATAAACACCTTGAAAAGAAAGTTAACATGTCATTTCTTCTTGTCCCATCTGGAATTTCATATATCTGTCTTTAAAAGGCTTTCCTCAATGCTAACACTGCTAACTATGTATGCACATTATCCCTCCTTCAAGCACTCCAAAACACAGACACCTAGCAGCTCATGCAGAAAAAGAAATTAGCTTTCCAGCACATACTCAGTAATTATACATCAGAGCTGTGGAACATGAGACTCAAAAGAGCAAAGTTCCAAGAACCACAGATCACAATCTACATTAAGTACAAAATGCAATAAAGGAATGGTTGAAAAAAATAAGGGGAGGGAGAAAAAAATAAGAATAGATTTATGGCAAAGTTGCCCAGTTGTAAAGACTGTCCTTAAAATGTTCCTTTAATGCATCAAAATCCACTATTAAACTTTGGATTTGTGTCTTAACACTATGTAACACCTAAGAGCAGAACTACTTCAGAAAGTGATTTGTGGGCTTCAAGGAAAAGTTCAGCAACCAAAAGCAGGGAAGCAGAGACTGACAGAGGAAACTCTGAGGGAACAGTCGAGCATTAAGTTATTGCTGGTCAGGTAGGGCACGTGGAATGGGCTGATGGGGTCACATGGTGAATGCAGCTGTTTGTAGAGAGCTCCATTTTCACTCCAGTGAGTGGCAAAATGCCCAGAGATAATGGACAGATTGCAGCTGCCACAGTGAGAGGAGACAGCAGAACACTAAATTTAATTACACAAACCAAAGAGAAGAGGCAGAATTTCAGAAATGCTATAAAAGAACATGTGCAAAGATGGAGAGGAGAAGAGTCATGCAAGTAATTCTATTGAACAGGAGGGTACTGCACAAGAAAGCACTCTCCTGTCTCTGGAGCTCAATGCTGTGTCTGTGGCACTTCCCACTGCAGAGCAGGCATGCTGCATTTACAGGGATGGAAAGGTGTGCTTCAGGATTCCAGCTGCATACCTTGCTGTCTTTGAGACGATCTTCTTCTTTGATGGCTGGAATTATCTTTAATGTTATTGACCCTCGAGACTGAGCCTGAGAAAAACAGAAATGGGTTTTAACTTTGAGAGCAGGACAAGGAGATAATGCAGACTATTCAGGCTCCAGTTAAGGAGCTAGCAGCTGTCACCTCAGAACACTAACAGGCCAAGCTAATCTACTAGTTAACTGCATTACAGAGACTATCAGGATGTTCCATGACTCCACAACAGTGTCTTGCCCATGGAGACATCCTTGGCTAAAACATATTAAGACCTGCATTAAAATTCCTTCATTTGCTTTTAGCAATTGCATTAATTTCTGGGCTATAGTATATAGGGCATTAAATACCTCTGTGGCTTTTAGTACAACACTGACAAATTTTTTCAGACTAGTAATTTTAAAGTGCTGGTTTGAAAAATACTGCTGTGTTTTCTCTATATAGGGGCTAACTTGTTAGAGTGAAATGCAAAACACATACTTTCACTCTAGAAATCTTTTGCTAGCAAATGACAATTATTAGTTTTAGTAAATTAAAAAGCACTTCTAGATCCTTCAAAAATCTAGAATGGGTTTATCTTATCTGTCTTAGATGCCTTATTTTGCATGAGATGAAACTGTTGTAGAGAAGCCTGCAATTCTGCACAGATTAAAATGCAAAAACAGACAAACATTTGTAGCTTTTAAAAAGAAAGTAAAAAAAATAAACCATGGAAAGAAAAGTGTTACACTTCAGGCATTAGCTCACACGGGACACATGTAATTAGAAATTACACAGGACAGATAAACAGCAGCCCAAGATCCCCATAAATAAAACTTTACACACTATTTCAAAGTGGTTTTGACACCTCTCCACCCCCCAAGTTAAAAGCAGTCATTGGCATTACTTGGGGTTATTTGATCTAAATTGAAATTAGGTGATGGAACTGATGCCAGTCTCCTTACTGTGTCCCTAACTCCACTCCACACCAAGGGGGAAGCCACAGATAAAAAAGCATAAGAGCTTTACGCTTTCTACTAAGATTTGTGGGAATTAATGTTAGAGAAGCTTGAAGCAAGAAATTGCTCCTGTCACCAGGAATGTGCTGGTAAAAAACAGACTGACAGCTCTACTGAACACATGGCCAAGACTCTCTTCAGCTTCCTAACACACCACATTATGAATCATCTTCTAGGAATGTATTTATAATTGCAGTTTGCTTGTCACAAACAAAGCATTAAAGGGAAGGTCTTGACAGAGCAACATGTTAACTTTGTATTTGTATCTTACTTGGTACCAATCCAGTTCGCAGAAGTTTCTGAAGTCAAAAGGAGAAGACTAATCCACTGGGAGAAGAAAAACTCTTAATGCAAAGACAAGCAGGGATTGCATCTTTTAGCTCTATATTTTAAACTCATGGTTAAATTTCATCATCTACTGCAATTACTAGACCACCAAACAGAAAAGATCTTGAAATGAAAATCAGTGCAGACCAAAATCTGACTTATTTCTTCTGGTCGTTTGTGAAGCACAGTAATACCATTGACTTCTCTTAGTTCATCTCCAACATGGACAAGACCTGAAAAGATGGTAAGTAAATTAAAATAGGTCTAAAGACTGGAAAGCACTACTCCTCTGATGTCCAGCCTAAGTCATCAGCATGTACTTCCTCTCCTCCCTCATCCAGACTGCTGGATTTAGTACCAAAGCCAAGTGCCTTTGTTGGAAATGTGCCTCAGTCTGCTGCCCTTATTCCTTATGGCACTTTTCTTTCATGCAGCAGTCTCAAAAGGAGAGCAGCATGCAGACAGGCAACTTGTGGCAATGTACTCTGGAAAATCACTACTTGGATCAGTATTAAGTGTGCAAAACTGGAATAGCTTCATGAGTGTGACCAACTCTTCTAAGTCAGGAGACACACTGCTGACTATAAAGGCAGGAATGACATGTCTGTCATCTGACAGATTAACACTTCACACTCACAGAAAGAATGCTAGACCAAATTCTTTTTAACAAGCCATGAAGAGGCTTTACAAGATTTAGGTTTGCTTATCCAGTTCAGTAAGAAATGTTGTACTTGTTATATATATAGCTACTTGTAACTGACATAAAAGAATTTCTCAATAAAGCAAGCAGAAAACAACATGATACACTGAATAAAGTAAACTACTAGATTAAAAGTAAAAAACATTCTTTGCTCTCATCTAAAGATTAAACATACTTCTTCCATCTCTATTCTCATTTTTTCCTGATGGCTATTTTCATAAAAAGCATATTAATTAGATTAACAGATTACAGATGAAATACAGAAATGCTAAGAGCATGCTTAGGAAACTTCAGAGGTTTACAAATGCAATGTCAGAAATGTTCTACTGCAATCATACCACTGCGATCAGCTGCACCACCTCTCATGATCCTTGCTACAATCACAGCTCCTGTATGCTCATCTCTTCTGATGGTAGCTCCCTGAAATAAAACGTACCCCCCACCCAAAAAAAATGTAAGAAATTTGGCCTGAATTCAGCAACCAGTGAAATAATGTGCATGGAATTAATTTGTTCTATGGATTTCTTCTTTCTCCTAGATGATTTCCACCATTATTCAAGTTTTGCCCATGCCAAGTGATGATGGGAAGGTGCACTCACCTTTCTTTCTACTGACTTTGCTAAGTGCTTACACTTCCTGCATTATTGCAGTCACCAAAGTCACTCAAGTGTGCAAAACAGCTTATTGTAACAAATTCTTTCTCTTCCTCTTCTCAATCTTTAAACAATACAGTCAGCACTTTTATATGTAAAAACATCAAAAGCCAAGTAATTAAATTTTTTCCTCCTCCTACCTCTGCTGGCAATATAAAGCTTTAATCAGGAATTCACTGCTCCCTTCTACTATTGTGATACACAAAAAGCAGATTTCTTTCCCAATACAACTGTTTTTCCTTAGGAAATCAATTCTTCCATTTCCACTGGTATAAAATTAGGACCTTGACAATATAATGCTTACATAGAGGTATCAAACATATTCTTACCATACATCACTGACTTTCATGCAAGTGAGTTCATTAAGTCATTGAATATTAGCTACAGTATGAAAAGAATTAATGCACATAATCAGCATAATTGCTTCAACATATACAGTTTCTTCACTGTGTTTCCTGAGCTAACTGGCGCTCTAAACTATGCCCATAAAGCATCTAAATGCAAAATTGTCAAGGTGCATTTATCATTTACCAAATTATTTATTTACAAGCTTCAGAACACTCCAAGGTTCTGAAGGCTATTTGATGACATCTTGCATTGTCTCCTCCATACTCACAATAACACTCTTGCACTATAAAATTGTATGAGTAGAGATGGGTGATCTAATATGTACCAAGGGTTCTTTATTTTTCACTAGCCGAACAATTTTCACTGATTCCTCATCAAAATCATCATCAAAATTATCAGGTAGAGGTGGAAGAGCTGGGTCAAAGTTCTTCTGTGCTACAGTGTCATGTACTACAAGCATTGCCTGCATAAAGGAAATAAAAAACAGAAATGTAATGGAGTCTTACTGTAATTCTCATTCTCATGTTTGCACTATTACAGCAAAATTAAACCTCCCCCTTTCTACCCTCACCTCAAATCCTCCAAAAAAGATTTAACAATTACCTTACCCATCATGTAAACTGTATCATTATATCAATTTATTTTAAATAAATCCAGACAACAAATCTCAGTCTAAAAAAAAATTAAGCGGACAATGAAAAGCAGGAAGGTATCTTTCTCTTCTACTTTTTTTTTTTTTGGTCCCTCAGAAAACAGTAAGGAAGGGAGCAATGGAAGACAGCATGGTGCATTAGTCAGGAAAGTTGTCTTTTTTCAATTTCCTTCACATCCCAAAGTCTGTGCAGGAAATCCCAGTGGAAGAGAAGTTTGGAGGATGTTTTACCTTTCTCCTAGGGAGGCTCCTATATAACTTTTCTGTTACAAAATGTTCTATTACAATTCTGCAAAGGCATCCCCTTAAGGTCCCCAATGTGGTTTTTACCCTGAGATGTGGTGTTGACAACAGCTGAAGCAACTCTTTTTCTTCATTATTCACTGGTGCTGTCTGCAACTCTTCTATTACCTTTAAAATAAAAATTTAAAACCTCAAAATTAAAGGAGTCCATGAAACAAGATCATGTATTTACATGTCTGTTGAGTGTTTGCTAACATCTATCATCCATCAAAACCGATCCCAGTCCATAGTGCATGAAACCTGAACAAAATCAAAGTTTCTTCAGCTATTTTATTAGATAGTACAGGAGATAGCATTAGGAATCAGAATCATAATCCCTAAACATACATTTTAAGAGTTATTCCATCAATATAATTTCAGGAGTGAGTTCTGAAATTTTAAATTCTACATGGAATACATAAATGATACCTGAAACAACACTCTTGTGCTTTTATTATTTAACAACAGACTTTAAACTTTTCTGCAATCATTTAGTATTATCTGTGTGGAACATGCAACATAACTTCCCTTGTTCCCCTGCAAAATCTGGACACCAAAACATGCCCTGGAGTCTCAGGCCTTTTAAACAAAAGATTAGAGAAATAATGGAGGCACTTCTGCACTGGGCTGATTGAGTGAGAGGAGAGAGAAAGCAGGGGAGGGAGGAGGAAGGGAAAATGGATTGAGGGAGAAGAGATTTCCTCACTCAGTTAAGGGTTCTAAACAGGGAAGTCATATAGCTCTATAAAAAACCTCTCTGCTATTCTGAAGATGGAAATTTTGCATGACTTGACAGGTAGCAATGCTGAAATTTTTGTGGAGGTGGAACACTGTGTGGGAGCAGGCAGAGGGGGTTGCTGCTTGTTAAGGTGGGGCACTGGGGTCTCCTGACTTTGAAAAGGGAAATATTCCAGCTCCCAAACCTTCCACTGCCCCTTCCTACACTATGGTACAAAACAGGTGCATGTGAAGACCCAGCAAATGCAGAGTAAATTTCACTTCACAGGCACATGGCATCGTGTCACACACAGATCCAAGATACAACTCGGCTCTGTGAACAGACTGGGGGATGAGCAGACTGAGAACAGTCCTTAGGAGAATGGCCTGAGGATCCTGGTAGATGAAACATCAGATACACGATGGCAATGTGTGCCTTGTGTCCCAGCCTGCACAAAGAGAAGCCCAGCCCAGGTCAGGGGAGGTGAAACTCTCCCTCCTGTTCTCATGGGACCCCCTGACCCAGAGCAGTGTCCAGCTCCAGAGCCCCCAGTGCACAGACCTGTTCTAGTGCATCCACAGCAGGATCAGGAAAATGCTCAGAGGGCTGGGACACCTCTCCTATGAGGAAAGGATGAGACAGTTGGGATTGTTCAGCTTGCAGAAGAGAGGGATTGGGGGAAACTTTACTGATGTCATTCAGCACATAAAGGAGGTTTATAAGAGAGAAAAGCTCTTCACCAAGACCTGTAGTGACAGAAGCTTTAAATTGAAAGAGAGCAGATTTAGATTGGATATAAGGAAGAATTTTTTTTATGATGAAGGTGGTGAGATACTAGAATATCTGCGTGGTGAGATGCTGGAAACAAGACTGCCAGGAGAAGTTTGGGATGCTCCACCACTGGAAATGCTCAAAATCAAGATAAACAGGGCTGTGAGCAATCTGATCTGGGGAAAGGTGAGCCTGCCTGTGGTGGTTAGAGGAGATCACCTTTCACGGTCCCTCCAACCCAAACCACACTGTGCCAACAGCAATGCTGCCTGGGTCTAATGGCCTTAAGCCTGAACAAAAGACTGAATGCTCAGCTGGGACAGCCTATTGTCAAAACAGGACTGAAGGCTTTTTGCAGCCTCTCCCTTAGGAAGGCCATTAATAACATCCCTTCCTTCTACCTGAACGTGTCCATCTTCACTAGACATCACTTAATAACTTGGTATTTTTGAGCTCTCATTTCCTTCCAACAGATTGCAAAGACAATTGGGGAAGATGAGAAATATGTTCACATATAGTACAATTGCAAAGTTTTGATTTGTTATAAAAGCAGGCAAAAACAATAGGAAAATAATGAGACAAGAATTTTTACTCACATCTTCAACTAATCCTGCTGCACTATGTAAAACAGGAGTTGGACTCTGTCTTTCATAGTGACGGAGTTTTTCATGAATCTGGAAAAAAAATTATTCAGGGATATTTCTACAGAGAGATACAAAACTTTCTAAATATAACTACACTGGAATATTTTTCTATTTAAGGAACATAATTTATGTGAGACATGTCAGAAAAATAATCTCTCTTAGGATTATTTTTGCTTTGTTTAGGAGTGTCTTAGTTTTCTTTTTGCTCATGGTAGTTTCAGTCAGAAAATCTGTAAAGACTTTAGGAGCATAAGGGAAAAAATTAAGCCATTTCACACTATTTTTGAGCTATGGGGCACTGTATCTTCATTTTAGCAAGAAGAGCAGAACAATTTATTTCTGAACAAAATATGCTAATTGTCAAACATCATTAATGTTTGTTCTTAAACACACATATGCCTTGGCTGGTACAGAATTCTTAAAAAAAGTTTGGCAAAGTAAATGGCTGTAAGTAAATCAAGAGAACAGAGAAAAAGTAAACTGTAAGGAGAATGTACATAAATAAATATAAACTTTTACCTTCATCAGGTAGCTGAGACTCCTTTCACTGAAGACATCCCTAAGGAATCCCATCTCCTCTTTATGATTTGAATCAGGTCTTAGCTGAGATGTCAAAAGGGCCAAAGTTTCATGCAATCCTAAATTTAGATTCAGGACAGAAAAAAAACATTGTACCCAGCATTTCTCAAGGGACCTTCTACTGCACACTTAACAGTCACTACATTTACTTGGGTACCACACTGGTGATCATCAAGTTTGCAGAGACTCATGTTTATCTTGTGTTTCTCCACCATGTTTATCCACCACTCATTTTGCAACACTCCCTTCAGAAGTGGCAAACACAGCATCATATTAAGGCAAAAGCTAACGAAGCAATAAATATTTTTTTTAAATTACCTTTCATGTTTCCCATTTCATGTTTATTATGCTTTGTTTCCCTCTTACAAACTCAGAATTTTTAGTGCCACAGCAGACTCTCAAACTGACTGAACCACCTCCTTTGTTGCACAGACAGTAGTTCTACTTCCCCAGCTACTCTGTTTACAATTGTCATGCTGCCCTTTCTATCCCTGAAGCACCTGTAAGAAACCAGGCCTGACCAGAGGAAGAAAGCACAGGTGGAAATTCCACTGTGGTGGAATCAAAGCTTATGGCTAGTTTTCTAACAAGTGTTTAAATCACCAATATCCAAATTTTGCAGTACACAGGGCCAGACAAATGCCAGATTTTTCCTGGTGAACCATGTCTGTGAAGACAAGACCAAAACAAAACATGAAAATAATGAAAAAAAAAGAGGAGGGAATTAAAATCTATTCCTGTAACTATTCTCTCCATGAACCTTGGACTGGATTTTGATCCAGAAGGCTCAAACTCACTTCTGCTTTAATACTAAGCATAATTTATTATCTATGACTTCCTCCTGGGCAGCATACTGGAAAAGCTAGTAAAGTAGCCTTGAACAAAATCACTTATTTTAAGCTCAAAGGAAGAATATTAACAAACTTTACCAACTCCATTTTATTTATTCAGAAAATATGAAGAAATGACACAGTAAGGAGCAGATATATGTGGGTTGATCTTAAACAAGCACGTGTAGAAGGCACTTTTACACTAAGAGGTCTAACTTTGTCTACAGAAGCCTATCAGAATGTATTCAGGGGCTCTAGGGCTCTTAGGAAACTGTATCCTGACAAACTTTATTAATATTCACCTTCTACACTCCACCTTCCTTCTTGTAGGTAATTGCTAAAAAACTTCAGTTGAATTATCTTAATTCTATTCCATTTTACTGCAATTTAATTAATTTTATGTGTGAAACACCTATGGTAGGATTTCAGTCACTGTTCTGTTGAAAGCATGCAGCTGAGTTACCTGAGTCTTCTGAAAGCACTGGCATGGCTCTGTTCTTATTCTTACAGACAAATGTTCAACTTAAACCAACAGGATTGTTTCTTCTTTTTAGATTACAGTTCAGAAGCAGTCCTGAAATGAGCAAACATAATAGCCAAGCTCAAGCATGCGAGCAAAATGTCAGGCATGTAAAAATAGCGATTTTTCAAGCTTTCAGTTTAACCTGAATCAAGCACAGTTCTGCAGTTATTTTGCTATGCAAGTAACAAAATGAAAAATACTAGGTTATGTAATAAGCATACTGTATCTTGGATAAAGCTGAGGCTAAAGAGAGTATCTCTCAATTTTAACAGGTCTAAATAACTGTCTGAAAAAAGAGCAGAGAAGGGATGCTTAAAAGCACTGGAAAATATCCCATGCAGAAATAGAGCATGCAGGACGATGCCACATCACAAGATGTTCTGGTGTTTCCTAAAAGCACTTCTCACAGAAATGTGCAGGTCCCTGGGGTTCTGATGAATGCTACAGTTACAGGCAGCTCCTTAAAGCTGCCAGGACTGTCACTCTACCAACCCTGCCACACGTACTAAGGATGTTATAAAAAATAAAGCTGCTTCTACTGCTCAGAAATTGCTTTAGATATTTCTCTTGCAGATTTGTCACTGAGAGCAAATTACTCCAAAGCAATTTTTTTTTAAATTAAAAAAAAGCAAAACTGAATCAACTGAATCTAAGCATATCATTGCCAGTCCTAGATGAAACATCATGTTTCAGGGCACTTAAAATCTTGTTCACGCTTATAAAATTAATTGGACTAATATTTGCATAAAAATAAACTTCCATAACAGCACACATACTCCAACTCTTTGCTGAATACAAAAAAGGATGCTCCTTGTGTTTCTTTTTGTAGATAAGTCTCTGATATTTTTGATATTTTGATTGTATAAAACTAGTTTGATGATCTTCCAATTAAAATTTTCTTGACTAGCTGCCTGAAAATACCATAGTACTGCATGGCAAATTAGCATTTACTTATTTAGAACTTTCTAGATTCTTGAGTTTATCTACAACATAGTGAAATGCAAAGCTCAGTCACCTGTGTTTTACACCCTGCATTTTCTACCACTGTAATTAATTAATTCATCTGGGCATCAAAACATAACTGGAGTTCTCTAAGTAAATGAATTGAGTTTTAAAATTTCACTCTAATCCATAGATTGTACTCCAGTGCATGATATATACTATACCTTTACTTAAACAGTCTTATTGCCTATTGCTTAGAAGAAATAAAACATTTCACCCATAAACACACACTTCGCGCCAAAATAAATTTATGGGCAATTAATTCAACTGCTTTGGTTCCTTGACTGTGGCATTTCATTCGACATTATTTCAATCTTCTCAAATTATTAAGGAAGGGAACTTTAATGGCATGCTTCATCTTTGCAACGTGTTCTTCCTAAGTCAAACCTATTTAGCACCAAAACCCACAAAAAACTGAGTTATTTTCCAGATTCTTACTGAAAAAACAGCCCACACAGGAATCTGGAAAACACACATTTCAGCATCTTAAAAACCTGACAGCAAACTCAGGAGCATCAGAATTTGTCGAGTTAGGCACAGCAGTCAAAATGGAGACTTCCCCTAGAGGCATCTTCCATGCTCTGTAAAAATCCCATTACACAGAACTGCCTGGAATGAACACTCCAAAGAATGAAAATAATTCCATACCCAGGGCTGGCTCTTAGAGGTTTTAAAATCAGCCCCAGCATGTGATATTTTGTAAGATGGGTCTCAAAACCATAAATCTGTCTTCTCATCATTGTAGTATCAATAGACTCAAATACACTTTTCCTCTTTGAAAATATCTACCTAAATCTTAATTAATTTTTCACACATATCCCTGCCCAGCTGCTCCGAGACTTGATGCCTGAAGCACCTTTCTTACATAGAAAAAGGGCTGTTAATATTTGGAAAGGGCTAAATAAACTGAACTGATGCTCGCCATGAGGTCAAAGCAGGAGATAAAACAGAAGCATAACATGACCTGGAATATCCCCATTAACTTGCAGAATAAACCTACTGTGGTTCACAGCCTAAGACAACATAAAGCTTCTTAATCCAGATAGTACAATTCAAAGCTGTAGCTGCTTTCAGAAAGCAACTGCAGTTTAACATTTTACCTCACCCTAGGTCAGAAGATCCATCACTATGCTCATCGGGCCATAGGTGAGAGCTGACGGCCACACAGGATTTCTGCTCCTGTCTAAACCTGAGCGAAGCTCTTCCGCGGGGTACGGTACCTACTCTAGCACAGTGGAAGACACTACTCTGGTGGCTGAGCGAAGCAGAGAGAAAACCGCACATCGTTCCCTGCCGGGCACCGCGGAGCCGGACTGTCACCCGAGCCCCGGGCCAGGGGCAGCTCCCGGCCCAGCCGCGCTGGGCGCTCCGGGCTCAGCCGGGCAGCCTCGGATGTGGGGCCCGCCTGAACCCGCCGGGCAGAGCACGGGCAACCCCGGCATGGCTGTCCCGCCCTGGAGAGAGCTTTATATGAGCTCCAACGAGCCCGGCTCCCGGTGACTCTGCCGGAGGTGATACCTGCGGGCCCAGACCTCCTCACAGCTCCAGGCTGCTGCGGACCGGACCTCCCGCAGCGGGACGGCCCTGCCTGACCTGTTCCCGAGGCCGCTGTCGGCGAGCACACTCCGGGCCCACATCCACCGGGCCAGCCTGGAGCCCCCAGCTCGCCCCGGGCACACCCGGCAGCCCCGCGGGCTCCCTCACGCCGGGCCGCGCCTCGAAGGCAGCACCGAGCCCGGCGCGATGCGCCGCAAAATGGCGCCGGCCCGGCCGCCTGTGCAGCCGCCACCGCCGCGGGCCGGGCCGAGCGCTGCCCCGCGCCGCCGTTACCTGCGGGAGCGGCTCGGGCTGGGCTCCTGCGGCGCTGGAGGCTACCCCGGCCGGGCACGGAGCTCCCGCAGCCTCTAGGGCACCTCGCTCATGCGCCCTCAGAGCCGCTCTATGCCCGCCTCCCTCCCCGCCTCCTTCCCCTCAGCTGCCATGGCCGGCGGGTGGCCGGGCTGCTTGGGGCCGTGCAGAGCAGCTGGATGGTGCTGCAGAGCGGTTCGCAGTGAAATCGAACAGCGCCCCGTCAGGGTTAGTCCCTGCCAGCTCCGCTCCCGGGTTCGCCCCAGAGCTGGCGGCTCCCGACGCGGCTTTCCCGGGGCGCCGAGCGGGCCCGGCCTCCACAGGCCCCTTGCTGGAGTCCCCTTGGGGACTGTCAGGAAAATCCAAAACGTCAGAGGTTTATGTCCAAAAAGGAGACAGAGCAGTCCTTCAACTGTATTCGAATAAAGGGACAGAGGCCAGCAAGGCACGCGCCCGCGGGGTTTTCTCTCTCGGGGTTTCGGAGGGCTCAGCCTCCCTTTAATCCCAAACTCCCGGCCTCACGTTCCCTCTTCCTTTCCCCATTGCTGAGGTACCAGGAGGGTGCAGCCTTCCCGATCTGCCTGCCAGATATCCCCCGTTAAACCTGACATTTCACCCCAAAGTTCAGAAACTCAGCCTTTTACAGACCCTTGTCTATCTCAGGAGCCGAGCTGTCCAGGGTGGTAACAAACCTGCTGCCCAAAGCCAGCAGAGACATTAAGGGCCCATTTCAAAGACATTAACAACCAAGTCTGTGCACTTAGAGATTTAAACTTACACTCCTGTGCTCTGATGGCATCACTGAATGTAAATGTAGACCTGTAACACTGTAGACATTTTCATGGCATTGTAGTTGGAGGGTTATTTTAAAAACCATCTTGAAATTGGGGTACTGTTTTTGTGATTTGTCACTCATGCAGAATAACTCTGTTTTCTTATAAAACAGAGAACATAAAATATTGTAGGTGAATGTGTTGCCCTTTCAGAGACTGCTCTTTCTCATTACAACTACGCTTGCAAGCAGAAAGTACACAAATATTTCCCAAGTAAAAACATGTCTTGTGTCTACTCTTAATAAAATACTGAAGTGAAAAAATCCAGTTTCTGAAAGAAACTCTGCCTAAAATCTAGGAGATAAAGATCTCTCAACGTTATGATTATGTTTTCCCACTCTAGCATCAGGCTGAAAAAGATCCAAAATTCAGGAGAGGAGAGGAGAGGAGAGGAGAGGAGAGGAGAGGATGGCAATCATGTGAAAGGCAGACTATTTCTTCAGGGTTATAAAATGTGATAGCAAAGGTTTGTGGTTTTATGTCACTATAAANGTGGAGGAGAGACAGCAGACGCGAGGAGAGGAGAGGAGAGGGAAGAGAAGAGAAGAGAAGAGTTCTAGTGGCTATTTTGCTATTTTTATCAGCAGCTAGGTCAGATTGAAATACTGCTATGGAGTCTTTTACCTCCAACATACCCACTTTAGTTATGGATAAGGTCTTTTCCCAAGTGTCCTGGTTTTGGCTGGGATAGAGTTAATTTAGTAGCTGGCACAGGGCTGTGTTTTGGAATCAGTATGATGACAATGTTGATAACACACTGATGGTTTTGGTTGTTGCTAAGCAGTGTTTATCCTAAATCAAGGACTTTCTTGTGTCTCATTCTCTGCCAGTGAGGAGGTGCACACAAAAGCTGAGTGGGAGAACAGCCAGAACAGGTGACCTGAACTGGCCAAAGGATGTGACACACTACAGAACATCACTCTGTACATAAATTATGGGAGTTATCTGAAAGGGGCACTGATAGGAGTTCAGGGACAGGGTCTGCCATCAGTTGGCAGGTAGTATAAGTGTATTGTGCATCACTGCTTAGTTTCCAGCTAAATCACAACATTACGAGTGGCATCAAAATATGTTCAAAAAATCAAAATTATTTGGAAAATGCAGTTAGAGTTATCTTGCTTGTGAACAGTCATTTGTAGAAACTTTTATATTTATGTCTACTCTAGCCTGGAAAGACTTGAAGTTTCTCCCTGCTTGTGAAGTAGGTTGTAGCATAAGAAAATTCTGTAGGTTTTTTTTTTAACAAATGAAAACTATCAACTGGAACTCTTAGGTGCGAACTACCCTTGTCAATGTTTGAGACACAAATCAACAACTTGTTTGCAGCAGATCTCCTGCTGTTTCGAAATACAGCTTCACCACTGCAGACCTCAGTAATATTACTACCTGTGAGGGCAGAAATTAATACTGAGCATATTAAAACTTGGATTTGCTAAGGTGGGCTAGATCTGTACAGGGCAGGCAGGCATTTTGCTGATCCACATACTTCTCTAGCAAGCTGAAGATCTGACAGGAATTCAAGCAGTACATTTCTGCCCTGGCTGAGCTCATGAAAGAAACACAGCACTCCTGTTCCATCTTCCCTTCTGTGTAAAACTGACACTGTGCCAGCAGGTTTGAGTGACCACAAAAAATACAGATTGCAGTGAGAGCAAGGTAAAATGCAGGAGCATTCTTCAAAAACAGGAGAACCTCCACTGCAGGCAGAGAGCTGTGCAGGAGTTTAAAGATTCAACTTTTAGCTTTGATACCCATGGCCTTTTATGAATATAACCCTTAATCTCTCAGTAAACTCCATCAACTTTATCAGCTTATCTGAAAGGAGCTTAGTTAAACTGAAATTTATGCCACTGACAGCAAATAAACCCCAAAATATTACCCTCTCCATATGTATCTAAAAATGCTTGAAAATACTGAAATTAAACTTCAGGCAGATGAATACTTTGTCCAGTTCCCAGTCAAGGACTGAAGCAAAACATGTTTGCTATCTGTGGCAGACTCATCTCAGTAACCAGGCTACAGTTTTGTAATGACAATGCTCTGCTGAAAATCAGGAGTTGAAATGACTGACCTGAATGATAATACTGTTTGTCTACAGCCGAGAATTAAAATACTAATTATTTTTGAGAGACATTAACAATAATAAATGCGGTGGATGGGAAAATCAGCAGTATAGCCCCATTTTTGAGCTTATAATGCCTTTAAAATTTCACATTGCTGATTTAATATGTCCACCAAAAACAGGAGAGCTTTAGTCGCTTAAGCTTCTAGGGAAGGGTCTTTGGAACAGCTTCTCTGTGTTAAGCATGAAAACCCGGACATAATCACAGTCTAAATCCAATGGACTAGGCTTTACTATAGTAAACGCTATGGTTTACTTGGAATACTTATTTTACTTGAAATGCGGACTGAGGATTAGCATTTTTGCATTTCTTTGTGTAAGAGATGACCTACCTAGCGATTTCCCCTTTCAAATTTCTCCTGTCAGCGGAGGGCTCGGTGCCGCGCCCATTGTCACTGTCACCACGGCAGCCGAGCTGGGCACCGGGCTCGGGGGAGCTGTTCTTGGGGGAACCGAGCTGTGCACGCGCCGAGGGTCCCCGAGGCCGAACGAGGCACAAAGCTGGCAGCAAAAATCCGCCGGGATCCAGCCCCGAACCTGCCGTTGTGCCCGCCGCCCGGACCGCCCGATGCCGCGGGGCTCGGCCGGACACGCCCGGCGCTGGAGCCGCCCCGAGCCCCAGCTGGCTCCGCCCCAGCCTGGTTCTCCCCAGCCCGGTTCTCCCCGACCCGGTTCT
>VXBI01003757.1:183701-207384 GCA_013397375.1 Toxostoma redivivum
CCCCAGCCCAGCCCGGCTCTCCCAGCCCAGCCCGGCTATCCCCGCTTCAGCCCAGCCTCTCTCACCCCGCCCCAGCGCGGCTCTCCCCGCCGGCGGTGCGGTCCTGTCGCCGTCTCTATCCGCTCAGGCCGCTGTTGCTCCAGCCCTTCCCCAGCCCTGCTGCCGATCGGGCAGCGCTGGCATCGCCGCTCCGGCTGCAGCTCCGGCTCCGCGGGCATCCCGGTGCTCCCCGAGTCCCGGCGGCTGCTGCGCGCAGGCAGCGAGGTGCGCTCAGCCTCCGGCCCCGCCGCATCCCCGCCGTGCCCGCGGAGCCCCTCGGCACCGGCAGCGATGTCAGCCGTGCGCAGGAAGTTTGGGGACGAGTACCAGGCCGTGGGCCTCGCTCGCTGTAGCGCCCGCAGAGAGCGGCAGCGCTTCGTGGACAAGAACGGGCGCTGCAACGTGCAGCACGGCAACCTGGGCGGCGAGAGCAGCCGCTACCTCTCCGACTTCTTCACCACGCTGGTGGACCTCAAGTGGCGCTGGAACCTGCTCATCTTCCTGCTGACCTACACGGTGGCCTGGCTGGTGATGGCCTCCATGTGGTGGGGCATTGCGTACCTGCGGGGTGACCTGCACCAGGCGCACGGGGACACGTACAGCCCGTGTGTGGCCAACGTGTACAACTTCCCCTCCGCCTTCCTCTTCTTCGTCGAGACCGAGGCCACCATCGGCTACGGGCACCGCTACATCACGGAGCGCTGCCCCGAGGGCATCGTGCTCTTCCTCTTCCAGTCGCTGCTGGGCTCCGTGGTCGACGCGTTCCTCATCGGCTGCATGTTCATCAAGATGTCCCAGCCCAAGAAGCGAGCTGAGACCCTCATGTTCAGCCGTGCCGCCGTCATCTCGCAGCGGGATGCCAAGCTCTGCCTCATGTTCCGTGTGGGCAACCTCCGCAACAGCCACATGGTGTCTGCCCAGATCCGCTGCAAGCTCATCAAGGTACGGCCTGCTGCGACGCTGGGTGGCACTGGGTGGCACAGGGCACAGGGTGGCACAAGGCACAGAATGGCACAGGACACTGAGTGGCACAGGGCACAGGGTGGCACAGGTCATTGGGTGACACAGGACGCTGGGTGGTACAGGACAGAGGGTGGCACAGGGCATTGGGTGGCACAGGGCACTGGATGCCGGTGGGCGATGTGGGCAGGCTCGGGCTGGGTGCAGGGCTGGGCACAGAGGGCAGGAGGCAGCCTGGCGTTTTCCCTGTGTAGCCCCTGGCAGCTGTGCCCTGCCCAGAGCAGCCGTGCTGTCCCTTGGCATGCGGTGAGGATGTGGCTGGGTGGGTGCAGCACTGGGCAGGGTTTTGGTGGAGCTGTCTGCAGCAGGAGCCATGAGACAGCCGGGCAGACCTGGGGGAAAATCATGTCAGAGACCTGCCAGGGGTGTTCCAGTGGTTTGGGGGCTGGCAGAAACCCAGCATGGTCAGGATGGATGGATGGATGGATGTGTCAGGATGCAGGACAGCTGCAGAGAGGGGTACTAAGGCATGCTACTTAGCAGGTGATGGCTGGGAATAAAGAATTGGTTTGTGGTGGTATTAAACTAGGCTAAAGATCAGCCTTGACCTCCTCTTCCTCCTGGGGAAACTTGGTGAGCTTTCACTTGCAGTCCCTTATCCCAGTGCTCCAGCTAGTGACCTCACAGAGGGATTGTATAGGTGCTTTAGTGGAAACCCCCTTTGATTGTCACCAGTATCTGTTTATTAATCACTGACAATAGCCACTATACTTCAGAATGCATGAAAACTGGAATTCAAAGGAGATCATAACAACAAAAAAATTATTAAAAAAATTATCAGAACAGAAGAGTATGGCAGTCATGAAAGTCCAGAAGATAAATTGGGCTGGAGTTAACCCCAAGACTAAGCAATGGGACTAAGCAATGTAGCATCTCACAGCAGCTATGATTTGTCAGGGGAGCATGCTTGGTGAGGAGCTGTGTCCAAAGCTCCTCAGCTGTCAGAAGCTGGATCCCAGTGATGACGTCAATTTCAGGATATCATATTTGTATAGATGTTCTGTTCTCTGGTAATTCTCTCTGGCCTTTTTGATAATCTGCATAAACAAGCATGAAGCAGTAGGTGATGTGACAGTGGTAAATATGAAAGGCTGTTTTCCTTCTGTGCCAAGTGCTAGACTGAGCTGTTAATTTTTCATGCTACAGAATACCACTTAAAATGGAGAATCTGCTAAGATTTAAAAAGAAGTTATGTGTGTGTGTATATATATATATAAAAATATATATATGGGAACAAGCTGTGAGGAGTTACACTGGAGCAGTTTTGGTAGGAATTGGAAAGCCAGCTGAACCATGGTTTTTGTTGCTTTCTAGCAGAAATCTCCTCTGAAGTATTTAATTCTATCATTCAAAATGGAATGCAGATCAAAGTGGAATAAAAGTGGGATCACATTGTGTTTTTACAGAGATGGCAACTTACTTTCTTTTGAAATAAGACACCAAATATACAACCTGGTGTCCTTTTTGCTGACAATTCTATTGCTGCACAATGCTGATATGCAGATGACTGGGACAGAAAACTGAAGGACATTTGATTGTCCTGCATGACCATCGTGTCTTAGGATAGCTGTTTTGTAGGCCAGACAATGAATCAGCGAGCAATTCTTAATTTTTTTGGGTGTGATCATCATGCCCATGTGTTGTCTTCAAGCTGCTTTGAGACCTTTGACAAACACAAGCTGTGAACAGATTTACAGTTGAATGTGCAGGAGCTGCCCCCTCAGTCCTCATTGAAAGATGTGGTATTAATTCCCATAAAGATGGGAATCTTTCTGTAAATCCTTGTCACTGAGCTGGACACACCAGCCAGTGGTGGCTGCTCAGATTGCCCTTGAATTTCCATCAGCTGCTTTGCAGTAGCTCTGTGTATCCTGTAAACTTAGGGTGAATGTGCCAGAATTTGCTTGCTGTCTTCAGCAAATCCTTGTTGTGGTTTGAGCTCTGGCCTCTGTCCTTCCTGCAGTGCTGCTAAAGCTGATCTTGCTACACTTCTGCACCTGATCAGGCAGCCAGAATTTTCTTTGGTACTGGTGTCACAGTGTAGGAGTGTGGAGAAACTTTGTACTTGAGCTAGGAGATGTATTTAGTAGTGAATATAGCGTTTTTCTCAGACCAACAGAACTCTGAGGATTTACCTTTGTAAAGTACACTCAGCTAAGTTTGAACAGCATTTACTGACAGTGTGACACATGCCCTGATACATTCAGTATTCGGTGGACTGCAATGGTGCTGCCACACTGGGCTGGCTTTTCTTTGAGTCCAGGGGCTGTGCAGCAGCATGGCAAAGTGATATCACGCAAAAGTCTGAGGCTCTTTTTGGACTGAGATGTGAAGAGTTTGGAAAACACTTACAAGACTAATTGTGTTTCAGCAAAAACTTTTCCAGAAACCCAAGTCTTTCTAGTTTACATTGAGTGCTACAGAAGCTGGAAAAAGCAAAATCCTGGGGCAAGAAATAGAAAAAAAAGCTCTTTGGAACTAGCTGCTGAAAATATACAGTTTCAGGTCCTGGACTTTTTAATGTCACAGTGAATTGTATTTTTCTGCTTGTTGATTCCTGGAGCTTCTAGTGTGCCTAAGGCAGCAGCCACCAGTATGGCAATCAGTTTTGATTTTATAAAACTCAATCTTAGTACATATTTGTACCTTCTCTTGATGTGACTACATATGTCATTGATAAACATGATAGTGTTGGTGTGTAAAGTCATCTATACAGCATTTCAGTTGGTATAGGACATTTTGATTCAGAAAGTTGAGGAATGTAAAATCATCATAGCCTGTTTCCAACACGTGGTAAGAATAATTTTAAAAATACAGTTGTGAGGCATGATAGCCACAGAGGCAGTGAGCTTTGGGTGGGATCCAGCAGGCACCTGTTCTTTAGGCTGTGCTTGCTAACAGCTTTGAATAAGCTGAATGCAAACAAAATTGTAACAGAAAGTTTGTAGATGGCAGGTGACAGGCATTGGAAATAAGTAAGAAGACCCATTATATTGTGATTTCAATAAGCTGATTAGTAGGGCAGAAAGTGCAAAAAAATCCATTTTTTAATATTATAGAATTGTTCAGATTGGAAGGAACTTCAGGAAGTTTGTGGCCCAGCCTTCTGCTGAAAGTATGGTGAACTAGGAGATCAGACCAGGTTACTCTGGGCTTTTTCTAATATAGTTTGGAAACCTCTAAGAAAAAAAACTGCACAGCCTTGCTGGGCAAGCTTTTCCACTGCTTAACTGTCCTCATGATGGAAATGTTTTTCTTCAATCCAATCCAAACTTCCCTTATTTCAGCTTATACCTGTTGTCTCTCATTCCTGCCAGGCACCTCTGTGAAAAGCCTGGCTCTGTCTTCTTGGTCACATTCCTCTCAGGTTTTGGAATATTTCTCTTAGATCCCCCTCTCCCCCTCTACACCTTCTCTCCTCTGCTCTCAACAAGCCCAGCTCATGCAAGTCATATTTACAGCATGGGACAAATAATAAAATAAAAATAGAAAGTAAATAAAATAAAAAGTAGCAGTGATCCCAGGAATTATCTATGGTAGAGCTCCAGGTATAATGTCACAACAGAACTCCACACAAATCTTCAGCAATGATATCAAAGTAACAAGATCATATTATTGCAGAAATATAAAATATAATAACACTTCCTGCAAGCTGATAGTCTGAGTGTGGGGGAGGAGCAATGAGCATGTACCAGTTTAGCATTTTCTAGATTTTTATGTTTTTCTGTTAACATGCTACAATATTAAGCTTGATGGTGCTGCATCTTTTGAATCCCACTTTTTCTGCTCCAGTGCTTAATTAGTCCACCTGGATAACAAAACATAATCATGTGAGTTCTCTAATGGGTGAACAGACAGAGGGTTAATAATAATAAAACTGCATCATGTCCAGTTAAAGGGAGATATGCATGTTTATGCATAAACAGGGTTTAGAAAAGCAAAGAGAATGAATAAAGGATAGGAGTGAAGATTTGAAGAGCATGATGTATTTGTTCAGACACTAAAACAGATTAAGTGGTGATGCAATGGAAGTCTGCCTTGTAATAAAAACCAAAATAAAGATCCAGTGGCAGAAAGTTAAAGCCACAGGAGTCTTTTCCTTTTTTTCTTTTTTTCTTTTTTTTCTTTTTTTCTTTTTCTTTTTTTTTTTTTCTTTTTTTTTTTCCTTAGCTATGAAGCAATTAACCTTTGGAAAAATTCTTTGAGATCTTTAAATTAGCCATCTCTGACCACATTTAAATGGCAAGCTAGGGCATTTCTAAGTAATTGTGCCCTTATTCAGCATGTATTAATCTGCAAAATTTACTAGTCTTTGTGTTATGTGGATGGTCAAAAAAAAGAATCACAAGTGTTCCTTCCAGACTGATTCCTGTCATTTTATAGTCCTCTGTCTTGTTTTGTGATCCTTTCAATAAAGCTCTATATGTAAAACAAAGGCCACAGGCTAGGACCTCTTTGGGCTGTTAAATTCTCTTCATTCAGGTTGACTTATTTTTATTCAACAAACAAGTTTCTTTAAAAAATCCTCCATGCCCTGCATAAATCAGTCCTGTATGTAAGATACTGAATACCTCAAACACAACCTTCTGCTCTCTCCCAGATCTGTTACCTCTAATCATCCTCACTGGATTTGTTTACTATTGAGTGGATTTGATTGAAGAGTCTTCCACAAAGGAAAATGATGTGCAGATCAAACAGTTCTTAAGTCAGTCAGGAACAGTTTGTGCAAAAGTGCACATTTTTATCTAGGTAAATGCATTTGATGAAGCTTCAGGACAATTTGAGATTTAGGTGTTGGTTCATACAGGTTTGTTTCCTTGGAGCAAAAATCATGCCTGGGCAATCAATTTGTGCACCCACTGCAAGAACAGCAGCCAGGCAACCAAAGCAGTGCCAGAGTCTGCTCTCAGCTCTGCAGCTTGCTCAGGAAAACAGAAAAGAGGTTTTTGCAGTAGGCTGCTTCCACCTTTGCACACAGCAGAGACTGTCATGACTGGTATGTTGCAGTAGTGTTGATCGCTTTTATCTCTCTTTTATGTTTCAAGTCATAAATAATTTGTGAAAATGCTTTCACATGCAATATTTTCTCTATCTTCATCAGTAAAAGAGAAATTTACTCTTGTCCTCCTTTGCAGGGGAAAATGTTTCTTCCTCAGGGGCAGAACAAACATGAAGCACATAGATGAAATCACAGATTATATTTAATAATGAGCTGTACTCCAGCTGCTGCCTAGCTGGGGATGCAATCTCCAGTAAATACCCAGCAGTCATAAAGCCAGTATTTTTAAGACAGGAGACAATATGAAGGTAGACTATTTGCTTGGGGATTTTCTTTAAAGATAGAAACTTTCTTAAAAGAACACTAGTCAGATCTAAGTCGATGGCAAAACTGCTGCCTTTGGCTTGCTCTCAATGAACAAAGTTTCCAAGCAGTGGAACCAGTACATTTGTCAATACAAATGCAACACAATTAAAACTATTTATTTATTAATTTATGATAATATAACTTATATTTATTTATTTATAATCAGAAGTAATCTTCTTGAAGAGTTAAGTGCTTTTTAATCAAACCATAAGCAGAAAAGATTTGAAATAGTATTTATATCAGCTGTGCAAAGCTTCTAATTTTGGTGGGCAATTTCCACCAGAGACCTTCAGAGCAATCAGGTGAGGAGCTTCCTGGCCAGCTGATGTAATTTTTAATTAGACTTTGAATACCAGGAAAATTTGGAGGGAAGCTACCGTATCAGAATTTTTATTGAACCCATGAAATGATGGAAAGAAAAACGAGGCACTTGGCTTAATCAGAAGTTGATTGTTAAGGCCAATATGCAGTAGGTGGTACCTGCAAGGGATGGTGGCACCATCAGTGTCAATCCAGGTGGTTTTGTGAAAATGCCACTTCCAGATGTGCTGTACAATTACTGTGGTACTGTGTTTACCTTTGAGTTAGTACATCACAGTGTCTGCCAAACAAAAGTTAGTAATATCCAAAAATAATGGAACATGAATTCAAACAACAGAATAAAATGTGCCCAGCTTACAGATTTTGGTCTCATTAACAGGAACTTTTGCCACAGGATATTCATGTTGAATACATTACAAGGCATGTAGTGTGTGGTACATGACATTTTTGTCAAAGTGTATAAATGCATATATGTTTATATGTCACAGTAAAGTTTGTAGGTGGTGATGAGATCTACTGGCATAAGAAAAGTCAGAATTGGTCTTGCATAGCAGCCTCACAGTATTTAGCATTACTTACATCTCCATTATGAAGCCCTCAGACCTAATACAAGTGGCTGATAATGTCATGGAAGAGGCAGGTTTAAACTTTATTGCACTGATTTTATGTTTTGCCTCACACAGTGATTACTGAATCATCTTTTTATCTTTAGTCCAGACAGACACCGGAGGGAGAATTTCTGCCACTAGATCAGTGTGAACTGGATGTTGGATTTGGAACTGGAGCTGACCAGCTGTTTCTGGTTTCCCCTTTAACCATCTGCCATGAAATTAACTCCGAGAGCCCCTTTTTTTGTCTCTCACAAAGATCACTGAGGAGTGAGCAATTTGAAATAGTTGTCATTCTCGAAGGAATCGTTGAGACTACCGGTAAGACTTAGAATAATCTGCATGCTCTGATTTTCAGTCCTTGTTTTCAGTGCTGATATTTTTAGCAAGGCAGCTGTTAGTCCTGGATGCTCCAGCATCTCCTGCCATATGCTGCAGAGCTTCAGTGGCTCTCCCCAGCCAACAGAGACCTCCCTTCCCCACAGGGCTCTGCATTGCCAGTTCCCAGAGTGGCCAGTGAGACACAGCCTGGCCCTCTCTGCACAACAGCTCCTCACTCTTAGGAGCCTCTGTTTTAAGGACCACCACTCTGAAAGCTGAACTTTAAAAGTTGCCAGTGCTGCAAAATTCCTTTCAGCCTAGCTTGCACTGAATTGAATTCAGAATAAGAAATCCAGTTTTACAGCACAAATACAGACCTCACAGTCACAAAGATTATAGACATACATGGTTATTGACAAATATGAGAAGGGTTTTGTTTCTTTTTAAAATTTGGGTAGGTGTTGTCCAGATGACAGCTGATTTTGTGGCCTTCTGTTTTGAGGACTCTATCCTTTTATGAATCCTATGAAAATGGGTTCCAGTTATATGAGGAGCTGTTTATCAATGATCCATGAGTTAAAGTCCAAATCATTCCTATGGTCATCAGCATTTTGATCTTTTTCTTCCTTCTTCTGAGGATTTGTTAAACTTTGATTAATCACAGAGCTTTCTTGTCTTTTCCATGAGATTAGCAGCTGCCTCATTCCTGCCTTGGAAAAGTGGGGTCCCTTTGGTGCAGCTGTGTGCAGTCATCTCTGTCTGATTGCTCTCCACTTGCTGGCCCTAAACAAATACACAATGCACTGGGGCAGAATGCTCTTTCACTTTGAGGATGGCATCTTTAGATCCCTGCAGAGGCCTCATCTTACCCTGCAGCAGAACCATTTATTTTAGATAAGCATGCATTCATAACCTCCCTTAATGCAATTACCTGTCTGGATATTTAAAGAGAGACATTTTATACTTGAGAATCCATGTGGCAGTAACCAGAGAGAAAATCAGAATTTGGGTTTACTGACTGCTAATTCTGCCTCTGGAGACTTACCACAACAGGAAATCTTACACTGCTCACCTGGGATATTTGTATAAATTATGTTAGAGCTGTTGTGGTGAGATGGTAACAGATTTCCCACCTTGGTTAGAACACATTTTAGCTGTGAGTTCACACATGTAAATTCTACCAATGTATTTTGCACTAAGTGCAACAAAATCTTCCGTGAGTTTACAATGGCACCTGTGTCTGAGCATGAGTGAGTCTCTGCACAGCTTTTACCTTGACATACTGTTTGGAGAAAAAGTAACACAGCCTACAGAAGAAATGCAACATCACAGTTTTTATTTGTTGTCTCCTCCAACACCTGATCCTTGCCAAAGGATTCTGTAAGCCTCTGCCAAGCAATAGTTCTTTCTCCCAAGAAAGTGTTACTTTCTCAAGGCTGAATTGGGATTGTTTAGCCTGGAAAAGGGAAGCTTTGGGATAACCTAATTGTAGGCTTCCAGTACTAGACACGGTGAAGAAAATGAATTCTGTCCCAGCTGAAACCAGCACACAAGCTAATATTACTGTTTTAATTTTACATTTTGCTTTGGCTTGGTTGCAAGTCTGCATTATTCGCATAAAAATCTTGTCAGTCAATTAGAGGCACTCCGTTGACTCTCAGAAGATTGTCTAGGTACAATTGCCCCATTTAATAATCTATAAAATTGTTGGTTTGCTGGCTGCAGTTGATTTTTATCTGTCAGCCTTGTCATGTATTTTTTGTTCCATGTGCCAGTGTGCTTGCTCACATGCTCTTGTCCATTTCCCCAGGGATGACGTGCCAAGCCAGGACCTCGTACACAGAGGATGAAGTGCTCTGGGGTCACAGGTTCCTGCCAGTCATGTCTCTGGAAGATGGCTTTTTCCGTGTTGATTATTCGCAGTTTCACGCCACGTTTGAAGTCCCCACTCCTCCTTACAGTGTTAAAGAGCAAGAAGAAAACCTGTCCCAGTCGTCTCTCTTGAGTAGTCCTCTGGATAAGAAAACCAGAAGAGAACAGGCTTGTCCACTGGACTGTGCTGATCCTGCAGGAGAGAAGAACAAGCTCCCTGCTAAACTTCAGAAGATCAGCTCGAGGAAGGAAGGCCTTCCAGCAAGAGCCCTGGGAATGAGTTCCAGTAACACAGAGAAGACTCTCAGTACTGGGGATCTCTTGAAAATTCAAGAAATAAGTCCCACCTCTGATGGTGAAGACAGTGATAACAGGATGCAGCTGAAAGCCTTTAAAATAAATGCCAAGGCTCTGACTCAGTCTACCAGCAAGCTCGAGTTACAGAAAGATTTTCCAGGTATGGGCACTCTAGAGGTGAAATTGGAAGATAATTTTCCTGCCAAACTTTGAAAAATGAGCTCTGATCACTTCTTTTAAGAGCTGAAGAAACAGGAGTTGTTGCTGATAAACTGCATTTGAGACTGCTTCCTTGAAAGAGTTGTTTCAGAGTAAAGTCACAACTTGGCTTTGCTGCTTTCAGGAAGGATGATCCTTTTTGTATAATTGTTCTGTACAGATCCAATTTAGGAAACATAACAGGATTTTGAGGGGCAGTAAGGTTACCCTGTCATGCCAAAGAGATTCCTGCCCTGATGATGTTTATCAGCATCCTCATTGCAAATCTACCCTGTCTTCCATGTATGCAGATGCTTTTTCACAAAGCAAGGATCAGATCCTGAGTCACAGAGGTGGAACCAAGCAGGGTTTTACAGCACTGAAACCTGGTTTTGTGCAGCTCACATCCTGGACTGCTCCTGATGTACAGAACAGCAGAACACAAGAGGAGTCTGTGACACTGCTCAGTCCTAGTCCAGTTCTCTCTCAGTGACCCTTTGGAAAGGATCCTGGTGCATCCTTCTTTCCCAGTGACTGTGGCACGCTCCTTCTGTGCTCCCAGTGGCTCATCCAGGATCATTCAGGTGGAGGAAGAAGTGTGCAATAACCATTTGGGTCATTTGACCCACATGAGCTCTTGTAAACATGAGAATCATTTATCCTGTCCAAAATTAGACCTCAGCATTTGATTTGGTGGTTCACATGCTGAATTTTAATGACCATATCACCACTCACTGTGAAGGAAACCTGAGCTCAGCTTCGTGGCATGTTTTATACTGCAACTCATTGAAATTTCAGGTTGGAGACCTTGTACGTAAATAAATAAAAGCAAAGTGCTAAATAATGCTCCATCATTACACATCTCAGAGTTTTACTAATGAATAGTAGTCTTTGATGTTGCTAATTTTCATTTTGTTACATTTGCCTTCTCCATTTATATACAATTCTCAGTAATTTGGTAGATTTGATATTTATTGCTGTTCAGCTCAATCCACCTCTGTGACAGAGGCTTTTTCTTTCCTGGTTGGTAGTAATTATAAACACACTGTGCTGTTTTGTAAACAGTGTTCAGTAGCTCAGCATACAGGGTGTTCATCACTAGAGCACCAGCAAAGCACTCTCCAGTAGATGGATCAAATTCTGATCTTGTTACGTGGACAAAATTCAGTGAAATTTGAAAGGGGTGGCAGTGGCCACACTGGCAATGCATTCCTTGATGGTAAAGTGGTGTATCCACCAAGAACTCTTTCTTCCTTTTGATCTGTCTGTGGTGTGAAACTGGAAAATGCTATTTTATGCAGGGATAAGATGTGCTGCTTGTCGTTATTTATCTGTTCTCAACATGAATTTCAACAATATATATGTGCTAAAATCTGTATTTTCATTCATTAGCTGTATTTGTATGGAGTATTTAGATGACAGCATGAAGTCTTAAATGATGATGACTCTCCCTACTCTCCAGAACTGCCAAAATTAGTATAAAATAAAATTACATCCACCTTGGGTCTCAAGCATTCTTTACTTGAATTTGCATGTGTGTGTTGATAGCAGAGCAGCTCCAGGAGATGAGGCCCCATCTTTGGGCACACTCCCCCTCTGCTGTGGGGCAGAAACTGGGGGATTTCACCTCCTTGGGGGCTTCCCTCCCTTTGTGGGGCTGGGGCATGTACAGATGGAAATGGCATTATTAGATTGGATTATTAGATTATTAGATTGGATTATTAGATCAGCAAGGTGGTGTCCAGGGCAGTTTCACTCATTTTGTGCCTTCTTTTGGAGGTGAGTAAAAATGGGGGCTGGGGAAGCCTGGGAGGGTGATGGGAGCACCCCAGTGTCACTGGGACAGTGATGATGTGGTGGGGGAGCAGGTGAATCATACAGGGCCCCTCCAAAAAAGGGAGGTTACAACCCAAAGCAGCATAAAAAGGGGTAAAAAAAGCAAACTGCTATGTAAAAAATAAAAAAGCTAGTCCTCCAAGACCCTTCAGAGTGACCCAGCTGACACCTCCAAGACAATAGAGAATAAACTGGAAGGTACCTGTGTGTGAATATATCTTGATACTCATCTTGCTCATATATATTTGCTATTTTCCTTTCTCTTCATCTTCTTAGTGCTTGCTTTGTATTCTGCTTTCCCATCTTTCCTGGTATGCACTTTCTGGTGGTCTTGTGTAATTTCTCATTTCTTATTGTCTTGCTTGTCTACTGAATGTGATTCTCATGGCCTCTCTGCTGGCACTTTCCTGGCTCCCTCATGATAGTATCTCATTTTTCAGTGTGTCATATGTGAGTTTATGGACAGTACAGTTTTCCAGGCATCTTTGTAGGTCTGTCTTTCTTTCTTTCTTTCTTTCTTTCTTTCTTTCTTTCTTTCTTTCTTTTCTTTCTTTCTTTTCTTTCTTTTTCTTATCTTGGCAGTTTTCTCTTTTGTAGTGTATACTTCTATTCCTCCTTCTTGTCTCTGCTTCCCATTCCTTGTCACATTAATCTTTCTTATTCTTTCTGTGTTCATCTGTTATGTCTCTTTTAGACACTTTCTCATCTTTTTTTCTCTTTTTCTCTTAAACTGTGGGGCAGCTCAATGGGTGCAGTTGGAGTTGTAGCCAGCAGCAGCTTTCCCAGCCAGCACTTCTGTGGGCTGTGTTTTAGGTGGATGTTTTCAGGTTTGTAGCCGGACTCTGTGAGAGTGAAAAAGTTTATTAGTGCAGAGGGGTTTGTGTTGCTGTTTCAGTGTGGTGCAAATCAGAGTTTTCACTTGGAAGGAGAAGATCAGTGAAATCCTTGTGTCCTGACACAGCTGCTTTGAGAGCCGGGATGTTTTCCACTTGGCTCTGCCCTCGGGGTGATTTTGAGCTGGGCTGGGTTTGTTTCCTTCTTTTCCAAGTCCACACTCCCATCGTGTGGTTGTTTTGATGGGCGCTGACAGTGCCCAAGGCAAAGCCAAGAGATTTTCTTTCCTGGCACCATTCGTGTGGGAGTAGTTAATGAAGGGGTGGTTCAGTTTTGGATCCTGGCTCTTGGAGACTGAAAGAATGTGATCCTGCATAGAGCTGGGAACAAAGGGGAGTAGCTTGTTGGCTGTGCAGTTTATAAACTATATAGTTTAGGCTGCAGAAGTAAACGTGTAAAAGTATATAGTTTATAAACTGCACAGCCAACAAACCATAAACTATATAGTTTAGGCTGCAAAAGTAAAAAGTGGATTCCAGCACAGCCCCTTTCTTCTAGAACATTTTCTGTGGGACCACGTGCTGAATGTTCTTAATTTTGTAATGAACTCTGTGAGACTGATGTGTGATGCAGTTTGTCAGCTGCAAGGGGAAAACGAAGTCCATCCTTAATTTTTGTTCTAGGACCTTTGTTATGGGAGCAATTGCTCGAGGTATAAACTTATGAATCTGGGCTCTCCAAGAGTGAAAGGATGTGATGGTTCGTGCATCTGGGCTGCAGGGTGCACAGCTCCGTGGAGTGTCTGCTTTTTACAGGATGTGAGTTAAAGGTGGAGACAGCAATAGTTTATTAAGAGGGTACATTTTGTGACCAGAATTTACATTGGATACAATTAATTTTGATTCAGAAGCTGAGGATGATGAAAAGAATGTGACAGGACACTGAAAGGAAAGCTCACAGCTGGTTTGCATGGTGTTGTTGATATCCTTCGATGTGAACATGAAACCCAGCAGTCATTTTCTTCTGTTTCCAGATAAAAATTTCTTTGTCTTGCCTTCCCTACCCATGTCTTGCCTATCATTGCCTTAACCTCCCTTGCCTTGCCCACCCCTCCCTTCTCTTTCCTTGCCTTGCAGACCCATCTCTTGCTTTGTCTTGCATATCCATCCCCCACTGTGAGTTTCTCTGCTCTGCTTTGGGGAGCTGCTTGGCTCTTGAACAGATGATGGTGTGCAGTGTTTTTGGAACGGTTCTTCTCAAGGTGACAGAGATCTCAGCCTTGCATGTACAGCCTCAAAAGCAGAATGAGGAGAAGACTGAAAACACCGAGGGACACTGAGGAGATTCTGATATGTTTTAACTTTACCTGGAAGATAACCCAGGTTTTGCTCTCCAGCCTTAGCACAGAGATGTGGCTTCCTCAGAGGATGTCTGGTAAAGCTGCTCAGAGTAGGGGAACATGAGGCATCTTGCCAAAATATTCCATGTGTGTGTGACAGACGTGGAATCAGTCCAGTCAGTCAGTGCCAGCAGTGTCTGCAGGGGAGCTGTGGACAGTTCATGTGTCACAGTATGGGGGTGGCACCAGGTTCTTCTGCCTCCTCACTGCTCAGAACGCCTTGCTCCTGGCTGTGAACTCCTGGCTGTGGAACTCCTCCTCAGCCTGTGTCTGGCCAATCTTCAGCCTTGAGTCTTTCTAGAATGGTGCCTCCTGAGTCATGAGAGTCCAGTTTCAAGTCCACACCCAGGGATTCCACTGAAGGGCAGCATAAAACAGTGTTCCCAACTGCTGTCCTCAAGAGCTGTAGCCCCCTGTGACCTTCTCCCATCATGGCTTTGTTTTGTTGGTGCCTGGCTTGGAACTCCTTGCCTTGCACAGGACACTGAACTGGACTGCAAACACATACTAGCAGTGGCAATAGGCAACTTTATTTCCACAACTAAATCAATTTCAGCATTTGTGTGCATGCAGAGGAGGAAGATGGGCAGGACAGAGGACACCTTTGACCCTGAGGCTGCCTTGCATCAGCAGGCACTGCTGCAGTATGAAATAGTCATGATCCCTGCACGGGATCCTGTTCATCCTGCTGCTCATGCCTTTTTTCTCATGAGGTTCAGCAGCACCTGGTGCACCTGAGTTAGGAATTGCACCAGTACCTGGTACGGATGTGGAGTGGTCAGTAGAGATTGTACTGGCTGCTCAGAGGGGGTTGAGGTCTCTGGTGCTGGTGTGGCTGTCACAGTTGGGTGATGAGGAGTGGGAGTAAAGCAGCCTGACTCTGTTGGTGTTGGCTCTGGCTGCTCAGAGGGGGTTGAGCTGAAGGTTGGCTCTGGTGTTGGAGTGGCTGTCACAGTTGTCTGTGGACTGGGAGTAGAGCAGCCTGAATCTGTTGGTGTTGGCTCTGGCTGCTCTAGAGGGGTTGAGATGCAGGTTGACTCTGGTGCTGGAGTGGCTGTTACAGCTGGGCACAGGCCCATCTGGACCAGGATCCAGTCGTAGAAGTGCTGAGTGGAGGTGTAGACTCCCGGCCGTTTTGCTCTGGCACAGCCTTTTCCCCAGCTGGTGACTCCAACAAGCCAGAAGTAGCTGGCACTGTTATCTTTGCACACCAGAGGCCCTCCACTGTCACCCTGGAGCAGAGGAAAGAGGATCAGGGTACTGTTAGGTGGCTGCTGTCAGCACTAGAGGCTTGCTTCTCTCTTGCAGCCCCTGCCACAGCTGTGTTCCTGGCACAAAAAGGCTCTGCTCAGATGCTGGAGTCTCCAGAACCTTAGCTGGGAACAGGCTGGGTGTCTGTGAAGGCCCCCTCTTGTATCTGCACAGTGATCCTGGATGGGCAGAGCATGGATGATCCAGAATCTGGATCTGGGCTGCCAGGAGCACTGGATGGGCTTTCTGGGCAGAGAGGCAGGCCTGGGGAACATGGGCACTTGGCAAGGAAACTCCACCAGTGGAGGGGACCCAGGGGTGGAAAAGTGATTTTCCAGGCACAGCACACAGTGATGGGGCACCTTCACTGCTGGGGCTGGCTGCTCCTACCTGGCAGGTGTCCATGCCACCCCGTGGGTAGCCAGCACACAGGTTGTGGGTGTGGATGGTCCCAGCATACCAGCGGCTGCTGTTAACGGCACGGCTGTCCAGGAGACGGACCTTGGCTTCCTGCAGGACGTCACTCACACCCAGAGCTGTGAGCACACGAAGGAATGAGCACCCAGCAGCTCCTTGTCAGCTCCTCTGCCCTGTCTGGGGGTGAAGTCCTTCCCTAGGGCTTGGCTTTGCCTCTGGAGCAGCTGTTGAAGGCTTTGTGTGCAGGTGCCTCCTACAGCACTGCAGTGCATGCAGGCAGGCTGGGCTGTGGCAGCAGTGCTGCCCTGGCTTTACCACACCTCATCCACAACACCTGCAAGCTTTTCCCTCCCTATTCACACTCCCCTGCCCTGTCCTCCTCACCCCACAGGGATGCACAGAGGGGCTACCACACTTCACAGTTTGGTAGCCCTGATACCACACTGCTGATTGGAATGGGGTGACCCTGGGGCAGTTTTGGCCTGCATCAGCTGCATGTCCTGCCTCAGGATACACAGGCTCTGCTGACACCTGGGCTCATCTCTGCAGCTTTGCTGTTCTCCACAGGGACTTTGCTGAATAAAATCATCCTCTAGAAAGGACATAGAACACAAGCCCAGGAGTCAGCAGCCAGGCCCATCTCTCCAGAGGGATACATCCTACAGCCTGACTTTGCTGTCAGGAAGCCCAACCCAGTTTGTCCAGCTTGCCCTCAGGGCACGGGCCCTTTTTGGGAGCTCACCTTTAGCGCTGGCAGAACCCCAGCCAGCGATGTAGCAGGATTTCAGCTCTGACACGGTGAGCGAGGCGTTGGGCACGCAGGCCAGCTGCACGTAGTCACTGCAGTGCACGGGCCGGTCCAGCTGCAGCAGGGCGATGTCGTTCTGCTGCGAGGCTGCCGTGTACTGCTGGTGCACCAGCAGCCGCTTGACGTGCCGCACCTGCGCCTCGGGGCCCAGGTGGGTCAGCTGGGTGGCCCCGATCAGCACACGCCACATGGTGACGTTCCTGCAGGGCACAGGGAGGGGTGACAGGGAGCAGAGAGGTGCTGGCGGTGCTTTAGGAGTTTAGCTTTGCTATTTTTTCAAACATTTGTAATTCTGCAATTCTTTAGTGTATAACTCTAACTCCGTGTACAGTGTGAGCTGCTGGTCAGACACAATTCCTCTCTAGGCCTGGGAATCAAGGACCCCTCATTGCCTCAGGCCCCATGAAAAGTAAACAAAAATGAGTTGGGGGGGAAGCAAACTGAGAGTAAATGACTTCATTACCTGAAGCTGTAATTGGAAGATTAACCTCCAATATGGAAATGGATCAAACTTATAAAAGTATGAAAACCTGTGACCCTGTCGTCCACTTTTGGGTGTAGCTCCTGGGAGGCTCTGTCTGCCTGAAGTGTACCTGAAGGCCCTTCCATAAATACAACTGCTTTTTATTCCCTTGTCTGGCCTTTGTTTTTAGGTAATCCTGAAAAGGCATCACCATGGCAGCTCAGCACTTCCCTGCCTTCTTGTGGATACTGGTAAGGACCAGGGAAAACAGCAGTTAGAGTTTTCCCAAGGTGTTTTCAAAGGAAAACAGAAAGGAAGGAATTCATAACAAAGTTTAGCACCTGGTGTTGTGGACAGTAAAAGTGTTGCCTTCCTTGAACCAATGAGCTTATTCCATCCTTAGTTCAGTGAACCAGTCTAGAAAATTGTGCCTACTCCTGCAATAAATCGCTTCTTCTGTTTTCCAGATGAAGCCTGTGTCGCTGTATTTTTTTGCTGCTCCCTTGCCTTACAGCGACACCTTCTGCTTCCCGTGGCACAGGGGAAAGCAGAGCAATGAAGAATGTTCCCTAGCATGCCTTAGGCTCCAGGAATGCCACGCTGAGCAGCAGTGGCACGAGCCCAGCCTTCTGAGCAGTCTCTTGGTTGGGCTCTGCAGTGCTGAGGCACTGAGCACACTGCAAGGAAAAGGAGGGGAGCAGCATGTGGTGCTGCAGGCTGGGCAGCTGTTTGTGTGGTGGGGATCCCCTCATTCCTTGCTCCTCCTTATTGCTATAAATGAGAGACAAAAGTCTCGATATTTAGCAAAATTTAGATTGTTTTATTTGATATAGAGAGAGCAAGCAGCATGCTGGGGAACGTGAGGGGCCACTGCTCATTTTATGCCCCCTCGAACCTTGGTTTGCAGTCTCTTCTTATACTATGGTTTCTTGTTATAATCAATAACTTTTGTTTTTTTGCTGTCATAATTTTGCCAGGTAAGCAGTGGTGGTTGAATAAACATTTTTACACAAATTCAAAAAGTCTCTGGGCAATAATTAGTCACAGATAACTATTTGGTCCTTGTAGATAACTACCAGAGAAGTTCTGGAAGTTTGGTCCTTGAGATAAGCAGCATTGATTAGACAAAGGCAGGAAGGGCTGTTGGGAAGTCTGATTTTGCAAGGTGGTAGTTGATACAACTTATTTGGAAAACATAACATAACATAACGTAAGATAATGTAATGTAACATAATAAAATATAATGTAACATAACAAGGTGACTTTAAATAGAATTATTTTATCATAGAATTTCTTTTATCTAGTGTCTATGCTTTACTTCAGAGTTTAGTATTTTGGTTTATACAAACTGTAATGCTTTTATGATTAACATGAATCTTTTATTAATTATCACATTACCTGGCCTGGAGGAAGCAGTGTGCTGCTGTGAGGACCCACTGAGGGCTGATGAGGGACCCTCCACACATATGGCCAGTTCCTATTTTCCTGGGGTCCTGGATGCTGACAATCCAGGGCCAGGCCCCTGGCTGGGCACCTGTGCCAGCCACGATGCTGAAGTCAGAAGCTATGGAGTCATAGTCAGAAGCCATGGGCCGGTGCCCGCAGGTCCCTCTGCAAGCACAAGGTCATTACTGCCCTGCCCTGCCCTGGTGCTGCTCAGGCTGGCTCCTCCAGCCCCTGGGTGCTGGCAAGGAGGCTCCCACAAGGGGTTTGGAGTGTGGCAGTGGGGGACAAACACCCTCCCAGAGCCTGGGGCCATACCTGCAGGTGTCCCAGGTGCCATGTGCAGGCCTGTACACAGCCAGCAGGATGAAGAAGTACAGCAGATTCATCACTGCCAGTGCCATCTGGCAGCTGAAAGAAACAAAAACTTGTCTCTTCCAGTGTAGCCACTGACCCGAGTGCCTGCAGCAGCTGCATTGCCTGTGGCACCTGCAGCCCTGGGGCTGATGTCACAGAGTGGGTGGTTCCAGGTTCTGGGCACGGTGTCCTCAGAGGGCAGGGAAAGGCCACAGCCTCAGAGAACCACAGAATGGTTTGGGTTGGAAGGGACCTTGAAGTCATGCAAATCAAAGGGGTTCCATGCCTGGCACCTGCAAAGTGACACGGTGGGCAGAGAAATCTGGTACAGAGGGAAAGTCACTCCAAAGGCAGTGTTTGGTCAGAGAGGGTGCTCAGAGCCATCATAGGATGGAGAAAACTGGCACATCAAAGCTAGGCAGAGGACAAGAAGGAACAATGCCATGTGTCAACAATTTGGGGGATGCATCAAGACACATAAGCCTTAGCTAATGGAACAAGCCTGGGAAACTCCTGAGTGCTGCAAGAGGAACTGCTGACCATGGCAGAGTGTGAGAAGCTGACAGGAGTTTCAATGCCACAAGGAAGCCCTTCTGAGCCTGTTTATACATTTTCCATGTCTGTAGCAGGGTGAGTACTGCAAATGCCTCAGTGCTGTCTCTTGCTTTGGAGGCTGGTGCAGAACACGAGGGGCTGAGATGGAGAGTGTTCATGCATTCACTTGTGGTTTGGGAATGGAATTCCCACTGGAACACTGCAAACCACTGCTCCTCACTCCCCTCTCCCTTTCCCCTCCCTTCTCTGGTGCGCTCAAGAGGTGAACTGGAGGCACAAAAGATCATGAGTTGAGAAAAGAACAATATAGTGGAAACAGCAATGAAAGAAGAAAATAAACAGTGACAGCAACAGTATAAATAATGAAGTGTACAAGGGAGTGGGACAACCATGCACCCCGTGGAGCCTGGCAATACCTACCCAGGCTGCCACGCATGTCACCCAGAGGGGACTTCCCCTGTCCCTGGACAATGGTATGAGGTGGTTCAGAATAACCTCCAGGTCCTGGCCATGCCCTGTCCTGGCTACAGCAAAAATTACCCCATCCTGGCCAGGACCAGGACATTCACCTTCAGGATCTGCCACACAGCTTTGGGATCTGTGCCAGAGGCACTGGGACCTGCATGCCAGGGAGGGCAGTCAGCCAGTCAGGGACTGGCAGACTTTGGGAGCTCCTCACCTCTCACTCTGGCTCCTGGTTTTCCTCGTTTCATGGAATGGAAGAACACATGTCCCAGTGTCTTCTTCACTGGAAATTCTCCGTGCTTTGATTCCTTCTCTGGCATCCTGCTGCATCTGGAAAAGCAAGGCTCTGTGTGCAGGTGCCTCCTACAGCACTGCAGTGCATGCAGGCAGGCTGGGCTGTGGCAGCAGTGCTGCCCTGGCTTTACCACACCTCATCCACAACACCTGCAAGCTTTTCCCTCCCTGTTCACACTCCCCTGCCCTGTCCTCCTCACCCCACAGGGATGCACAGAGGGGCTACCACACTTCACAGTTTGGTAGCCCTGATACCACACTGCTGATTGGAATGGGGTGACCCTGGGGCAGTTTTGGCCTGCATCAGCTGCATGTCCTGCCTCAGGATACACAGGCTCTGCTGACACCTGGGCTCATCTCTGCAGCTTTGCTGTTCTCCACAGGGAGTTTGCTGAATACAATCATCCTCTAGAAAGGACAAAGAACACAAGCCCAGGAGTCAGCAGCACCACAGGAGAGTTCAGCAACGTGCCCTGGGGACAGGTAGGGCAAGGTGGGGGGACCACAGGGCCTCACTGAAGCAGCTACATAGTACAGCACAAAAAATAAGGCTAAATAAATGCTGGGATGAAACACAGCAGTGCTAGGACTGTTCTATGTAGCAAGTAACAGTTATGGGGGAGATTTAAAGATGTGCTGGGTACATCTGGGAGCTGGGGCTCCTGCTGGAAGGCTTCAGTCTCGAGGCTCCCAGTTCCCAAAGGCACTGCTGGTAACTCCTTCCCAGCAATGGCTCCTGGGGCAGGGAGTGGGGTGGACAAGTCAAGGATGGGGCAGAGATCATAGAGGTCTCCAAGGGGAAGAAGCTGTGTCTGAAACGCCCTCACTTTTCTGGCCAGCTTGGCAGCTCTGGCAGTTTTAACAGGAGGTTTGGAAACAAGACAGGGAGATATTGGCATGATAGGTGCTGGCATATCCCTGACTTAGGCTTTCCAGAGGGAGATTTGGGAGATGTGCTGTTTCCCCATAGGCCACAGAGGATTTTAATAAAAAATGAACTTCACTTTGTCTCCCCAGGCTCGTGTCCAACCTGATCCATGGTCTCTGGCTCCAGGAAATGCTCTCCTGTGCATTCCCTCTGAGATCAAGAGCTGATGTGCTAGCAGCTCCTGCTCCAGAAGGGCAGCACATGATGAAGGTGCCACCTGATGCCAGCATCCCCCACCCTCTGCCCCACCAAAGCTCCTGTGTCACTGAAAGGAAAACATTCAATTGTCCACAACCTGCTTCTGAGTTCTGCAGCCTGGGAAGACAAATTCCCTCACTAGAAAACGAAGCAGGTCTGAGTTGGGCTTTCTCAAAGCACACTAAAGGCAGAGGTGAGTTTCTCCGTGCTGTTTGGGAAGTGGCACGTGAGCCACAAGGGAATCAGAGAGATTCTCAACTCCAGAGGCAGTGCTGAGTGCAGCTTCTCCTGACTTGAGCTGGGCTGGAGGTGACCTGTGCCTCCAAACAGAGGGGCCAGAGCCTCTGACCTGCACTGAGCAGGCCTGCCACAGCTCTGTGTCACACTGACCACTGCAGTGTCCAGCCTTCCCCTGCTCCAGCCAGCCCTTTCCAGGCTGCTCCAGTCTGCACCTGCACCTTCCCGGGGCATGGAACGCTGCTGATCACATCCACTGCTGCTCTGACCAGCAGGGACAGGAAGGTTTCCTCACTGGCACTTGTGGCCAGTGGCACCTCTCTGTAACAGATTTTGTGTCCTGCTCTGTGCCCCTCTGCAGCGGCCAGGCTGGCTCTGTACAGCCGAGCCTTCAGAACACCCCTGGTTCCCCAAAGCAGCCCCAATTTCCCAAAGCAGCAGCAATTCCCCAAAGCTGCCTCAATTCTCCAAAGCAACCCCAATTCCCTAAAGCAGCCCCAGTTCCCCAAAGCAGCCCCAATTTCCCAAAGCAGNAGCCCCAATTCCCCAAAGCACCCCTGGTTCCCCAAAGCAGCTGCGGCAGTCTGGGTGTGGAATGTCAAACCCGCACCAAGGAATCACTTTGGGATGGGAGCTCCACTGCCCCAAGCCGCCCCAGCAGACACGCGCAGAGCACCGGGGCCGAGAGCTCTGCCACCCTCACACCTTCCTCCAAGTAACCAAAATGCCCCAAACCCGCCCCGAAACAGCTCTGGCACTCCTTGGCTGGGAGCTGCCATTGTGTAGGGAGCCGGCATGGGAAGGGCCTGTCAGCACAGTGACATGGTGGGGCAATGTGGGCACATTGGTGGGGTGGTGTGGGCACAGTGACATGGCAGAGCTGCCCAGGCAGTGCCCGAGTAGAGTGGCACACACCGCTCCCGCCCCAGCCCCTGGCCTGGCCTCGTCCTTTGGGGCTTGGGGCACCTTCCCCCAGAAGGATCAGAGGACACCCAGGCTCCCCAGAGTGAGCAGAGGGGCCCTGGTGCCAGCCTGGGGTGTCCCGTGACCAAGGGCAGGGCTGAACCCTCCATGGACTGTTCTGGCCTCAGGCAGGCTGTGCTTTCTGCCCATGGGATGGAAGTGTTCCAGCCTAAAGGGAGCAATCGAGATCCAAGGTCGGTTTTGTTTAAGGCTGTCAGGAGCCCTCTTTGGCACTTTCCTTTTGAGTTTTATCAAAATCCTGCAGTGGTTTTGATGAGGCATCAAAATGAAGTGCAGAAAGCAGACCTCCCTCCCCATAAGCTGCAGCTTCCCCCCGATTCAGAAGGATCAGAATAAACCTTTGCTGTTTTGTTATGGTGCTCAATGACCTGGACCCTCTGCAGACAGGGGAAAATCTCAATCCTTGGCTGGCTATATGGACACAACAATCACAATAAAGTAGAGAGTTTTCTGTTACATACTGCATGGCCTTTGTTAAAGCCTCTTCTTTATCTTCTGGTTTCTGCAAAATGTCCTTGTGGCCTATAAATTCTGCATTTCTTGTGTCCAGTTTCAGCAATATATCTCTCTCTCTGTCTCCAGACTTTGCTCACTGAGGCAAGTCAGGGTTAGTTTAGCAAAACGTGTCAGTAATTTTTCTAAATTTCCAAATTTTGTTCCCACAGTAGCAGCTATGACAAACTTTGGTAAATGCTGGCTAAAAGTGGTTTAAAACTAACACATTGCTTATGAATAATATACTCATTATGATTAATTAAAACAATTATTTTAAAGTTAATTAAAGTTAGTTTTGAAATGGTATAATTTAGAAAGCTGCCATGCCCCCCTATGCACAGGGCACAGGCAGTGGTCACAAGTGCCATCATTAATTGCCTCTCTCGCAGTTCCTCTGTTTACAGAGCCTGAGCCCTGGCTGCTGTAAAATGCTCCTGAGTAGAGTTGTGTAAATCTCAGCCTTGTTCCCCGTGGTGAGAGGGCAGCTGTGGTCCAGGCAGGAGGGTGCGAGGCCATGCAGGGAGCTGGAGCAGTTCCCACAGGAGCCCCCCCTTCCAGCACCGGGACCACGGCTCTGTTGATGCCTTGGTGTTGTGGCACGTGTTTATTTTACTCAGTTCACTGTTATAAATGTTTGTTCCTATGCACCCCTGTATTTTCCCCAGTTAGTTTGTCCCC